>CAJNDV010031795.1:0-12500 GCA_905221635.1 Symbiodinium sp. CCMP2456 | reverse complement strand
CTAATTATTGTCAAGGCCCCTATATTACCCCGAATGTCCCCTAAACCCTAAAACCACAAAACAGACCAGGAAGCACAGCAGAGCCGTGTCATCCGCGCTAGAAGCCCTTCTGCCAGTAAGAGGCTATCTGCCTCGGCGTTCTTAGATACTTTAGGGTTTAGGGTTTAGAGTTTAGGCTTCTACAACCCCCCAAACACAGGAGTCGAAACGGGAAGGGACAATTTGCAGACAAAACGCGATGGTTGACATGCCCTGTCCACGTAGCCTTCCGGCGAACTGTCCTAAACCTCCCTAAACCCTATAAACCCTTCCTAGCAGCCCCCAGTATTCCCTACGCCCCGTACCTTCTGCATCATACACTCCGAGCCCTCTAGAGTTTTAAGCGCTACTCGCCGGATCAGGGGACGTAGTGCACAAGAAGAGTTGTTAGTACCTCGGTAGTTGATGAGCAGAGTTGTAAGGTAAGTACGCCCAGTGGAGTTGCCCTGACCATGACCCTATTCATAACCCACTGACTATGCCCTTGCTCCTGTCAGTATTGATCCCAAACGCTCAACTTAGGCCCCACACCCTGAAGGAGGGCCCCGCTGCGCTGCCTTCGAAGGCTCATGGCCACATGTAATATGGTGGCCACGGCCTAAATATAATTACCAATATATACCATTTTGGGGGGGTTCCTTATCATAACTGTAGTATAATATGCCCCAGAAACCTATTCTAATTATTAAGGCCCCTACATGACATGCTTTGGGGTTCTCTGGAGCGGGGGTCCCTGCTCCGCATCCCTCATCAAGAAAGCACCCCAAGGGCAGAATCTTGCGCCAGAGACAGGTCTGAACTCCGAATCAGGAACTTGGATGACCGCACCCCTACAAGCGATGCGGCTCAACGTTCATTCTAACTCTCTCCTGAACCTTTCACTCTTGCAGCGGGGGTGACGAAGTACTTAGTAGCTGAGTGGATAACCTTTAACCTTTTGGGGCTCATATAATCCTACTATAATTGAAAAGGTTTACCTTTTTTGGGCTAGGGTACTCACCCTAAACCCTAAACCCTAAACCCAAAACCCTGAGAATAAACGGAAGAATGAGGATCCCGTCTTGGAGCGGATGGGATCTTACGAGATCATCCTGGTCGGAAAAAAGCGCAAACGCTGATGTGACAAGATAGGGGCCTAAATGATTAGAATGTAGGGCTTGGGGGTATATTATACTATAGTTACAATAAGGAGCCCCAAAATCCTATTCTAATTATTAAGGCCCCTACGTTATGGCATTTCGGAGGCAAAAACCGAAACCTTAACAACGCTACCAGCCAGGAGCCAAAGCGCCTCCCTTCCATCTTTGCTGCCTCTTCCGACAGTGATATTCGCATGCTCAGCCGCCGGGGACCCTGGCGATTTAGGGTTAAGGGTTTTAGGGTTTATGGGGTTTAGGGGTTTTGGGGTTTGGGGTTTAGGGGTTTTAGGGTTTGGGGTTTAGGGCGATTGGGGTCCTCCGACGTTCCGACCTCGTAGCTGAGCCCGTTAATCTCATTGGACATTACGTGCTATACAAGTGTAATATATTTCTCCCTTCATGTGTGAGACCATTGCCATCCCGTTTCAGCCCAGCACCGGCAGATGCAGGACATCTCAGTCACCTTCAGCTTCTCAAGCATATTGCTGGGATTTTTCGCTTGTCTATAGTTTTTGAGATTAAGGTGCAGGGTTTAGGGATGTTCAGGGGTTTAGGGTTTAAGAGTACACATCGAAGACTTCAACTACTCGAACCCTAGAAGCAGTCGCACAAAAATCAAGGATCTGAGGTGTGCCATCTCTGGGTTTAGTTCCATCCAGGGTTGCTCTAAAAGGGTGCTATAGAGATCTTTTGGGACCCTAAACCCTAAACCCTCAACCCAAGAACCCTAAACCCTAGACCCTAAACCCTAAACTCTAAACCGAAGCACCCTAAACCCTAGACCCTAAACTCTAAACCCAAGAACCCTAAACCCTAAACCCTGAGCAGCCACGCAAAGAGCTCAGCCTTAGCCCTCGCCTGTTTCAGTTGCTCAGGTTTGTACACGCCCAATATCTTCGCCTGGGGCGCATACTCGCAAGAGGGTGTCGAGGCCTTGTTGTACAGGGTTCAGTAGAGTTCAGCGTAAGGTTTATAGTGTATAGAGGGTCTAGGGACACTACAGGCTTCGTAGCGTCGGCTTCAGATTCAGAAGTGAGGGTTGGATGTGCTCCTCCGGCTTTGCTGTAGGGTTTAGATGCAAGGCCTGTGCAACTGCATCCCTTGTACCCAAACTTGCAAACCTCTCACCTAAAGCCCGAGCCGTTTTGCTGCTGCTGATCGTATTCTCATATCCCTCTTCCCAGCTAGTGGGTGTGACGTACAGGGAGCTTCGAAGGGCGGGCCGGAAGTGAGCCTCCTCGCGAAAATGCTTCCTTTCTGCGTGTGCAGGAGGATCTCAAACTCGTATTTAAAAAGGAGCACTGATGCAAGCAAGTACATGCACATGCTAGCATGTGCCTGGATATTTGCCACGGCTATGAGACAACAACTGGCACTCTGTTTGAAACTGTGCTCTCTTGCCTTTGCTGTTTGCACATCGGCTGTCCAACCGGCAAGGCAAGCCGATCAGCCAGCCGAGAAGCCAATAAGCCGATGAGCCACTGCTTGTATGGATGGAGCCGATTTTTGCAGAGGAGTAGTAGCAGCAACAGCAGCAGTACCAGCGGTAGTAGGAGGAGGAGGTGGAGGAGGTGTAGCGGTGGCAGTAGGAGCAGGAGCAGACGCAGGTACAGGCGCAGGCGCAGGCGCAGGCGCAGGCGCAGTGGCAGTGGCAGTGGTGGTGGTGGTAGTAGTAGTAGTAGTAGTAGTAGCAGCAGCAGCAGGCGTCGTACCCTAGGCGCCCGTATTTGATGTATTTGATCGTGGGTCGAATTGCTGCTTGTGAATAGGGGGTGGGGGCGATGGGTGCAGGGGGGGGGGTAAGGGGCGGGTTAGTAGCGTCATGTTCGAGCGCGTGCGGTCTACAAGTTCTCTTGGCCTTGCGCGGTGTTCGTACATTGGCATATTTGCGACAAGCTGTGCCAATGCATGGCCTCGTCGAAACACTGCCCAGCGTCATTAAAAGATACCAAGATCTGAGACTCCCACTGCAGCGCAGCCGAGTGCATGACTCTGCTCAAACCAGCGCAAACGAGTGCGAAGATTCTGCTTGGCAAAGGCAAAAGGGCGCATCTCCGAGGTTGTGCAGATATCCGGTTATCCTCTAACTCCAAATAGTAGTACTAGTATTCGCCAAAACCCTAAACCCTAACGGCCAACCCCCTTCAGCAGCAAAAAACCATAAAATCATCGACAACCGGACCCGGAGGATGATGTCGACGACTTGCGCCTGCGTGTTGCCTTCCGCCTCAGGTGAGCTGGGACTGGTTTGGGAGTTGAGGGTTTGCGGGTCCGGGGTGTTACGAGCTTAGTAGAGCTGCGTCTGTCATGTTTTGAGTCGTGATATTATGAACATAACCCGGGCTTATAAAGTTAAGGAGCTTTTCTGGGTGGTTACCATGTGGGACATATTTGTAACTGGTTTTTTTGGGAATGACGGTGCAGTGCCATACCGGGAGCATGATGTACTCGGTGCAGTCCTCAACGAGGATCTCTTGACAGAAGTGGGGCGGGGTTCATTCGGAGTAGTGGCAGGTAGAGTAAGCACATACATACATACATACATACATACATACATACATACATACATACATACATACATGCTTACATGCACATGCATACATGCGTACGTACATACAGCTGAATGCACACATTATATTCTACTTTATTATGATCTCATGTTATGTTACATTGTATGGTTTTATGTTATATAGAAAACATATGATATATGTCCACACTGTTTGTATTATGTGCCGGTATGCTACATTCTTTTCTGTTAGTTTATGTTATGCTATGTTATGTTATGTTATGTTATGTTATGTTATGTTATGTTATGTTATGTTATGTTATGTTATGTTATGTTATGTTATGTTTTGTTATGTTTTGTTATGTTATGTTATGTTATGTTATGTTATGTTATGTTATGTTATGTTATGTGATGTGATGTGATGTGATGTGATGTGATGTGATGTTATGTTATGGTATGTTATGTTATGTTATGTTATGTTATGTTATGTTATGTTATGCTATGCTATGCTATGCTATGTTATGTTATGTTATGTTATGTTATATTATGTTGTAACATAGTATATTTTGTTACATTAGATTGAATCTTATCACATTATTCAAAGATATAGGTAGCAAGCTACGCATGCGCCTATCATCGGGACTCAATGGAAACGGAACCACGAGATCCCGTGAAGATGTTTCAGCAAATGCGACCGGAGCCACAAACTGGACAGCACGAGTCATGAGCACTCACCCAAAAACGCGATTGTAGGGCACAATGTGCTTGAAAGGTTTCGGGGGCCATGAACCAACACGAGTTTGCGCGCGAGAGCCAGAGAGAGACAGAGCGAGAGAGAGGCAGCCAGGCTAGTCGGGAAACAGGCATGCCGAACCCGTAGGGTCCGTGTACACTACTATTATAGAATTGGGTCCCAAAAGACCATCATTATTATGGTTTTGGGGAGCTAATTGCACGGTAGTAGTGTGCACGATCCTTCTAGGGAAGTAGTATACCAATACTATTTTTTGGGTTCCGGATTGTAATTGTGGACGATGAAGTGCACTGCTCTTAAGGTGCACACATCCGCGTCTCCCCATGTGCTGCAGTTCCTAGCACGTGGGCGGGGTTGGGCACATATCAATGCAAACGTGCAAACGAGGTTGTACGCAGGTTATGACGCCCAAGTCACGGACCTCTGCGACAAGCTCAAGTGTGGACAGCTTTGTAGAACGTTGGTGAAGTTGGGATGTGACTCGAGGCTGTGCTCGGCTGCATTTGTGACAGGTGAGTTCGCCGGCCGGCCTTTATCTCAGAAAGCGGCAGTTCATCAGCAAGGAGCGTTTGGTGGTTGGGCGGGCGCCTAACAACTGGTGCGGTGGTTCATGCCGAGTGGCCTCCAAGGACAGAAACTTGGCAGTAGCATACTCTTTTCGAAGCATGACCCAATGCCCACAGGTCACTGGGTCAGGGGGAGTGTGGGAGATGAAGGGCACTGCCGTCAACACACTCCGCCTCAACCCATGTGCTGCAGTTCCTAACACGTGGGCGGGGTTGGGGTGGGCACCTGCGATGTACCTCATGAAGAAGAACCCTTAAATGGAACCTTATTCCAACTGTGTCATGGTCCCTACATTGCCATGATGTAGCATGAAACTAAACCCTAAACCATCCTAAGCCCTAAACCCAGCAAATGCATGCGATACACAGACGCGGAGAGAGACAGAGACACTCGTGTTGGAACAGGTTTACTGAATAATCATGCAACCGAAGCTGATACAAGCTGCGCACAGCAGGTCCCGTGAGGAGGCCTTGAGGGCCAAAGACTTGGAGGAGCGGACCTCTGCATTTTGGGGCTTTAGGCTGCAGGGTTTACGGTTGAGGTTTTGAGTGTGTTTTTTTTTTGTTTTTGTCTTGTGGTTTTTCAGGGTTTAGGTTTTAGGGCACAGGGAGTTTTAGTTGGGTCTATACTCGCCGTTCCTCAGGCAGCATCTGCTCGCTGTTTACACCACATACCCCCAAGGGGATTCTTCACGCAACATTAGTGTTGTTATGGACCCAAAGGGAGCCCGTAGTATAAGGGGGTTGGATCTGAGACTGTGCAGAGTGCCCTCTGGGATCCAAAGATTTGTTTCCGGGCTGTGTAGTGTAGGGGCTGGAAGACTTGGTAGTTGCACTTGCTCAGCTTCCGCGTATTAGTATCGTTATAACCAACCCCGGGTAGGCCCTATTCTCATGATTAAGGCCTCTAGATCAGCCGCATGATATCCAGCGGGTATTATATATGTAAAGGGGGTTGATGTGGGGCACTGCCGAGCTGTGCCTTGCGTCACTGTTTGCACTGGTCTCGCGTTGCGGGCTTGTAACCGGCAAACTTCTAGTTCACCGTTTTGAACATCTAGATTACTTACCTGGGGTGGCGGCCTTGATCGGAGGAAGTGATTCTATCAATCCACCAGCGATGTCTTGCCCAAGCTGTTAAGACTCTGTTCTCATCAGTTTGGGCTATGGATTGTATATAAGGGTTCCTCTATAGGGTTCATCCTTAAAGGAACCCTTAACGGATCTTTAAAGGGAGCCCTATCATAGAACCCCGTAGTACTGTTTAATGAAGGAGCCCTTTTTTGTACCGTTTAAATTGAAAGGAACCCCAAGCCAGGCCATACGCCAGCTGCAGCGGCAGGAGATGCGTGAGGCTCGGGAAAGCGAAGTCCGAGTCGCGAAAAACAGCAAGTGGGGCTTGGTACTTTAAAGGTCCCTGTAAGGGTTCCTATAAGGGTTCCAACAAGGGTTCCTATAAAAAGGGTTGCTGTAAGGGTGCGATAAGGGTAAAAAGGGTTATTATAGGTTATTATAGGTTCCTTTGGGATACCACCACCACCACCACTGCCACCACCGCGACCACCGCGACTGCCGCGCCACCGCCACCACCGCCATCACCGCCACCACCACCGCCACTACCACCAAGACCACCACCACCGAAAACACCAGCAGCAGCATCACCATCAGCACAAGCATCACCGTCGTCATCATCATATCGTCAACATTATAATTTAGGAGTGTGTTTCGCAACATGCTGACGTGGCAGTGTGGAAGGCGGACGAATTCATGCAGGCCTTCGACGCGGAGCAGTGGATGCAAAACCAGGCCTGAATGTGACACACTGCTCGCCGTCAGCTGTTGTGCAGTGCCGATGTGGAGTAACCGCTGTTGTCTTGCGACAGTTATCACATGTTGATCGTCATGCAGAACAACTTGCTTCTGTACTTGGGCTTCCTGTCTAGACTGTTCTCCGAGGATCTCAATTCAACAAACCTGGAAGCTTGGTTCTTGATATTTTATTCTTACTTGAAAGAGCCAGTTGCTGGTTTCCTCAAGATCGGTTCCATGTACGGGCTTATTCGAACCCTGCTTTTTTCATAGATATTTCCAAGCGTTTTGGAGCTTCTGTACTGCTCCAAACGGCTGCCGACGGATCACAGTGATAACACCGAGAACGTCGAACACAGAACAGTTCTGACAAATCGGTCGCATGCTCTCTCATCACTAATTCTGTGACTCTTCGTATTGAACCCCGGTATCACTTGACTCCACTGTACTTCGGCCATCCGCTGTTCACCAGCCTGCGAAGTAAACAAACACACCTTGCACAAAAGCCTCAGTATTTCCCTGAATCCTAAACCCTGCCTGGTGCGAGAAGGTAGCTATAGTCATAACTACTTATCAGCCCAATCAGGGTACTTATAACCTTACTTACTAAGTCCCATGAGCCTCCAAGTACCCTAAACCCTTAGAGTACCCCAATAGATCCCTGCTCAAAGGGACCCTTATAGCCTTACTTACTAAGCCCCATGGTTCTCAAAGTGCGAAAAAACCCTAAGGCCCTAAAGCCTAAACCCATACAGTATCCCTATAGTATAGATCCCTTAAAGGAACCATAAGGAACCCTTACTTACTAAGCCCCATGATCCTCTAAGTATAGCAGGGCCCTCTGCCTCCGACTCCGGCACCCGGTGCTGGCAAAGCAGCGCCCAAGCCGCCCAGGCAGCTCGCAGACCATAAAACGGTTTAGGGTTTAGGGTGTAGGGTTTAGGGGTTTAGGGGCCTGCAAATATTACCAATACTACTGCGGGGGTTCCTTATTATGATTATAATATAATCGGCCCCAAAACCCTATTCTAATTATCAAGGCCCCTATACTAGGCTAAGACCTCTCTGATTCAAACGTTTTGGGGTCTAAAGAACTAAACTACCTACAGTCTCCATTGTGGGTTTTTGGGTTTAGTCAGTTTTAGATTTAGGATCCAAGCTGCAAGTGCAGCGCGGCCATGACCTGGCCCAATTTTCTTGAGAGTGTAGAGTAGAGTCAAGGGGTTTGGAGTTGCGAGCGGGTTACCTTTGTATTATCGGTTGGTCGGAGTTAGGACCCTAAACCCTAAACCCTAAAGCCCTGAACCCTAGACCCTGAACCCTAGACCCTAAACCCTAAACCCTAAAGCCCTAAACCCTAAACCCTAAACCCTAGACCCTAGCCCTAAAGGAACTGAGACAGGTGCGCTCCAAAGATGGGATGCAGATGCCCCTAAACAAGACAGCCACGGCCTCCTTCTTTCTAATAGGGTCTAGGGCTTAAGCATGCCAGAATCTTGAACCTGGGATTTTGCGGACTTGAAACTTCGGTGTAGGCTTAAGGCCCAGTAGCACCCTTTCGCCCTTACTTTTATTCCAAACTGTCCTAATTACGAAGTCTTTTCGCGGAGAAAAGGCACCCTTAGTGTATTTTGTTGCTGAAGGGACACCGAGTAGCCTGGAGAACGACTTGTAGATCCTCGCAGCCCAAGACATGCCATAAACTCAGAAGCCAAGCATTTCGGAGGCTGCGATCACAAGCGGGGCCGTTACCCAGGCCTTGGATGCGTGCACAAAGGTGCTTGAGATTCGGGTTCGTGGGCAATGTTGGGGCGCCGGCCAGAGTCATCCTGCTGATGACTTCCCCTTGTGTCTTAAGCCCATGTTCCGGCTATTCTATGGTTTGTAAGGGGGGCCCTAAACCCTAAACCCTAAACCCTAAACCCTAAACCCTAAACCCTAAAAGCCTGTATGGCTCTTCGGATTTCGTGGTCAGGGTCTGGGGAGCGAGGGGCCGAGGAGCTTCGCGTAAAGACCGGTTGGGGGCCGAAGCCCCGAAACACAGACTCTTAAACCCTAAATATATCAGGGGTTTGGGAGTTTAGGGGTTTACGGGTTGCATGATGACGGCGACGAACACGATCTCAACGGTCCGAGGTTGGTTTCCAAAGCTGTCGCCTTCGTCGTGATCGTTGTCTATAGTGATGGTAGCGGAGGTTCTGTTCACCCGATCCTCACCTTTTCTGGGCCCCGTCCCAGGGAAGTCATGGTGGAGCCCAGACAGGCTGTCGCAGTGACGGGTTGTCAGTGCGGCTTGGGGCCGTGTGGATTTCCGACCTGAGTCAGGGGTTCACAAGGTTTAGTTTCGAGGGTCCAGGTGTTCAGGGGTTCAGGTAGGGGGGAACTTTGCGTCAGAGATGTCGGAGCATTTTTCGCCTGTTGTGGGATGTTGATTTCCCAGTTCAGGTTTCGAAGTGGGCATGCGGCCTGAGTTGCATACCCACACATGCTAGTGACTAGTGCCACTTCCGCGTCGTGTCTTCTACTTCTTCGGCGCGGCGTTGTGTTACTTGCGCGTTTGTCAATTTACTTCGTTTGTGATGCAGTTCGGGGGAGTGCTTTCCGTCATGGTTGGCAGAAGTTGCTGCCACCTGACCAGCTTAACCTGCAAGCTTCTGAAGCTTTGGTAAGGAATCCAGTTCAGGCCTTCAGTAGTTTGATCCTTCAACATGTGTTAGTTCTGCGTATACTCTTTCAGTCAGGGCTGTTGGCGTGGGTTCTCCGTGCATGAGGTAGTACCACCCTCCAGTGGTTGGCCTCGCAGGCCACTGAAAGATTCTGCATCCTTGGCAACTAAGTCTCTGGGACACAGGTGTGATGGATTTCTGGTGTTTTTCCGTGGGTTGACTGTCAACCGTCGCCCTTGCGTCAGTTTTTTGGGAATTCCCCGCGTCTTTTGATTTTTAGTTGGGATTGCTGGCATTTTCTGAAAATATTTCGGATTTGTGACGGCTCGGGACCCTAAACCTTAAACCCGATAATACCTCACAAAGCCTTTAAGAAACTCCTGTCTTGAACAGGACGCTGTCGAGAGGAATTTCTGCTCGGGTGGCATGAACTTTGGGGTCTAGATTTCTTCAGGGATTTGGGGTCCAGGGTTTAGGCTTTTACTATTGTAAGCATTCTGTGTATACCTGGCTTACTCCATACCTACAACCAAACACAAAACCCCTAAACCCTAAACACCTGCACCCTAAACCCTAAAGAGGTAATTAGTTGCTCTAGGACCCTAGAACCCCGAAGAGCGATAGGGAGGGGCAGAACAACAAGCAAGTCAGTAGATACCTTAAAGCGAGCATATGCATATCATAGTTCATTGGTAAGTTGAGTAAGAAAATGTGTGTATATATATATATATATCATGTGTGTATGTCTATATATATATATACATACAGAACTATATAGGTATACATCTGCATGTGTTGTGTGTATATATATATATCAAAAACATAAATTGGAAACATCTGCATGTATGTGTGTGTGTGCTCATGACACCAGCACTGAGAACAATAACCAGTCGTGAACTCCATGCGTATCATCTGGCATAGGATAGCTACGCACAGAGGTTTGCACTATATCCTCAACCTCTAATCCCTGAATCCTAACCGTGAAACTCCAAGAAAGCGAACCTAAATCCGAAATCCTAAACCCCAAAACCCTTACAAACCCCTGAAAGGAACCCAAAACCCTAACCCTAAAGCCCTAAACCCAAACCTCTGAAGCCCTAAAACCCCAAAGCCCTAAACCCGAACCTCTGAAGCCCTAAAGCCCTGAAGCCCTGAAGCCCTAAACCCTGAAGCCCTAAACCCTAACCTCTGAAGCCCTAAAGCCCTAAAGCCCTGAAGCCCTAAAGCCCTAAACCCTAAAGCCCTAAAGCCCTAACCTCTGAAGGCCCTAAAGCCCTGAAGCCCTAAAGCCCTAAACCCTAAAGCCCTAAAGCCCTGAAGCCCTAAAGCCCAAACCTCTGAAGCCCTAAAGCCCTGAAGCCCTCAACCCTGAAGCCCTAAAGCCCTAACCTCTGAAGCCCTAAAGCCCTGAAGCCCTAAAGCCCTAAACCCTAAAGCCCTAAAGCCCTAACCTCTGAAGCCCTAAAGCCCTGAAGCCCTAAAGCTCTAAACCCTAAACCCTAAACCCTAAACCCTAAACCCTAAACCCTAAACCCTAAACAGGCCCCCGCCTCCTCCTCCACCGCCTCCCTCCTGGAGTCCGGCTTTAGCCGACATCATCTCAGCGCAGGGAGCCTTAGGGTTTAGGGTTTAGGGTTTAGGGTTTAGGGTTTAGGGTTTAGGGTTTAGGGTTTAGGGTTATAGGGTTATAGGGTTTTAGGGTTATAGGGTTTATGGTTCAGGGTTATAGGGTCTAGGGTTATGGGGTTTAGGGTTATAGGGTTTATGGTTCAGGGTTATAGGGTCTAGGGTTATGGGGTTTAGGGTTTAGGGTTGAGAGGTTTCGATTTTCGGGGTTTGTGGATTCGATTTTTAGAGTTGAGGGTTAGGACTCCGAGTAGAGATTCAGGCTATTCAGGGCTTTCAGGTGTTTTCCTTTGTTTCGTTGTGGCACAGGGTTTCTGGATTTTCGGGTTCAGGATTTGGGCTTCAAAGGTTTTTGGGGTTCCAGGTTGGGTTTCGAAGATGGCTGGGTCTAATTGTGCTGCGTCTGCGGTCGGAGGTTCAAGATAAGATCTCCACTTCAAGAGAAGACATTAGTGTTCAGGCCGTGTCGCATTTGGGCTCTCATTGTGTCTGGTGTCGAATACCACTCCGGGTTCTACGTGTGACAACCATGTCCATCAGGCAGCGTGCAGCGACTGCTCTGCTACGAGCAAAGCAGGTGCTGCAGTAGATGCACGTGCCCCTGCAGGACGTTCGGTCCTGCTGGGTGTCTGCCTTGACTTTGCAAGACCACAGACATAGAAATAGTAGAAGTCATGATTGCAATAATGGTGCAAAACGATCTTCTAGGACCTAGTCCGATCTAGAAAATGAAACCAGGAAGGAATCCACCCTAGAGACCCCGCGCAATGCACTAAGCCAGCTCATAACAAAACTTCCATGCCCTGCTAGAAAAATCCCGAAACCTCCAACCCGGAACAGACAGACTAGGTCGAGCCCTGTGCTGCGGCCGCGAATTTGCCACACCCTTGGTGCCAGGGTCGAGCCAAGTTTCTGTAAAGCTCGTTTTGTATGCTTAGTTTGCACGTCTAATACTGAGTGGGTTCACGGCCAGTCAAATCATCGATGGCTGGTGGATGCTTGGTCTTCTTGCATGCAGTTTGTTCTTCTGGCTTGTCGTCTTCGGGGTATTAGTTTTGGGCTCGTCTCGCCGCGTATTGTGCGAGGACTCAAGCCTGAAACTCCAATCTCAGAAGCCCCCAGGCCTAGACATCGATGTTTTTTTTTCATGGTCTGCTACGATCCCATCGACTTCTACAAGATCAACACAACAAGCCTCCGACGGTGACACTTAACCTGAACCTTTCAAGGGTGGTGAGATCGTGGCTTGACGAGTTGGGGTTTGTGTGCATGTGCGTGTGTGTGTGTGTGTGTGTGCGTGTGTGTGTGTGTGTGTTTGTGTGTGTGTGTGTGTGCATGCGCGCTCGGGGATGTGTTTGCGGGTGCGTATGCCCGTGTTCGCATATAGGACATTGC
>CAJNDV010031794.1:34451-45688 GCA_905221635.1 Symbiodinium sp. CCMP2456 | reverse complement strand
GGCTTGCTCGCCGGGGTCCAGAAATTTCCCGAAAATTTTGGGGCTGGGGCGCTCCGAGGCGTGACGCACCGCATAGGGCTGGTTTGACCGTAGCGTTTTATACAGTAGATATCGATTTTCTAATATATATATATATATATATAGAAATTTTCAATAATATAATCATTCAAATAATTCAAATATAAAAAGAGACTAAAATTAAGCAAGAGCCTAATTCCAATAATTCGAAACGAAAATTAAAATCAATAAAAATGAATATAACATTAGAACCCACGAAAATTATAATTTCTTTCATCCCCCAGAGAAAGAATGGAATCAAATCTCGAATCGAAGTCTAAAAATTTAAAATTCTATAGATATCTCAATTACATTTATATCAAGATATAATATAAAGATTAGATAAAGTGTAAGTATTCGACCCCATAGATAAAGAGATCTTTCAAGAGGAAATAATTATTGATTCCAATATGTCTAATTAATTTCATCAGAAAATGGTGCTCTTCAAGGATGCAATGCCGATATTTTTCTGAATAGTTATGCGGCTTCCGGCACCTGGCTGGCAATGAAGGAGTTTTCATGAAGTTGCCAATGTTGTTAAGGAAATGTCGTGATAGAAGCAGTTGCTGTTTCATTGCAGTTGAAGTCTATTGGTCCCTAAACGAAAGAATCCGTAGTATCCTGGAGATCCCTGGAACTTGCATGATGCGAGCGTGGCCACAAGTAATCAGTTGCGATAGCTCTGGGCTTGCAGCAGTTTGGAGCCTGTGCAGATGCAACCCTGCCTTGGGATGAATGGTATGCATCAGCTTTGCACGAAGCTGTGCCTTTCCAATGCGCAATGTGAAGCAGAGATCAATGCGCCAAATCCATGCCTCCAACTTGTTCCTCAAAACAACTGTCCTGAAACAGCACCGGCTCCGGCTGTCAGACAGACACAGCAGCAGCCCTCACAGCATGATGGTATCTGCATCATGATAGAAGCTTTGCTGGAAATGCCACCCGGCGGTCCTGCTTTCCGCTTGACGCTCTGCACAGAAGTCTGCATCGTCCTCCAACGGTCACTGGTCCGGTATGGCTCACTGTGCTAGGCCATCCACGATGCAGACATCGAGCCAAGTCTACACAACTGTCTTTTGACCGGATGGAAACGTGCATGACGGGTGCGAGGGCCTCGCTGTAGGAGTAGGAATCCACATCCGGCTCGAATACCGTTCCATGAGAAGCCTCGGGACGTCGTAGCTTGACTGGCGCGTCCAGTTCCACATCTCGTACCGCAGGATATGCGAAAAATATCAATGAGTGAAAACAGTGAAGCTGGAGGCCACAACAACAGCCTGGCCTGCATCGGCTGCCCCCAGAAGTCCTCTGCAGGGCCTCAGTGGGTGACTGTGCTTCATAGCGAATCAGAAACTCATCATACAAGCTTGTGCGACAGCACAAGAAGGACGACGTCGTTGCTGTGAAGAACATTGCCTGATGTGCAGTTACTGCATGGCACTAAGTCACTGTCACTAGTCGAGAAGCGATGTCCTTTGGTGAGCCTTCCTTCGCCCTTTCTTGTTACCTTGATTGTCGTCACAGTCTGGGTTGACGTGTCGTCCTCCTTCCGCCTGACTCGACCACACCGTACAAAACAAAGCTATTCATCACTGGTACCAAACTGGGCATCCTTTATCTCAGGCTTGCCCATGGGGCTCCGCTTGCGTTACTCGAATGGCATACATTCTGTGAACCAAAATACCTTTATGCTTCGCTTATGTACTGTGATGCCTTCGGCTTCAACATGGATCCCTCCCGCCGTGCGGCACATACCACTTTTTGTTGATCGGAACTGTTTCTCATTCCCTCTCGTTGTCTATGTGAACCTACAGCGTGAAAGTCTGAAGTCGGTTGGTCTAGGCTTAGTCCAAGCTAAATGGTAACAAATTACACACTCGCAGCATTTCGGTAGAGCATGCTGTGACAGCGCGGCCTGCATGCACAGACATGTTGCAAGCGACTTGCATCTTGCATATCTAATATTATGCAAGACTCACAAAAGCACCAAGCGTCAACGGCCAAACTCTCGCAAGGCGCATTTGCATTGCACGGACACCAGAACCAAGTTGTTCGAAAGGTAAGTCAGCTGGCCCCGTGGTCGCTGTGGCGATAGCATTGGCGGACCATGCTTTGGAACTGCCTCCGGTGGGCTTTTGAGGAATCCCGAACCATTCAGGGCACACGGCCGAGGAAGGTCCAGGCCTGAGTGGAGATCTGCGTCTTCAACTCAAACCTCGGGGACTAAACTTTCAGCGGAACTTCTTCGCGGTAACTCAAGGGCGGTTGAGGCCGCAGCAGCTTCTCTTTCAGCTGCAATCGCCGCTGCTCCAAGGTCGGGGGCTGCAGTGCCCTCAGGGTCAATTCCGGAGGGCTCAGGAGCCCCAGAGGCTTAGAGGGTAGAGAGTCGCAGTGAGCGATGCGATCGGGTCCCAGACGGAGCCGTCTGAGAGACCTCTTGCAGCAGGCAGAGCGGAGGCAGAGTGCAGTGTCAGAGCGGGAGACGTCGCCTCTCTTGCGGTGTCGCCTTCGCCTCCCTCCACAGGCTTGGGCCCGAGCCGTCGCATTGCCGTTGCCGGGACGGCTCGGGGCCACCTCTCAGCACGTCCGAACGGCACGTCCGAACGTCCCAGGGACGGCGGAAAGCCACAACACGCCTTCCGCCGCTTTTTTCTCCGGCCCTCCGGTGCCGACGCCTGCAGCAACAAGTTAGAGACTGCAACTGCACGAAATGCAGAGAGATGTGCTCGTGACGACAGCATAACTTTTCCTTCAGTGTGGCCTCGACATTCTCACCGTTTTCGGCCCTGCCGGCGCTTGAGGAAAGCATCACCAACTGAACGCAAAGTTTGGCTCGCAGGTGGCAGTGTTCATCTCATGCCATTTGCTCCTAGCCGCTTAGCATAGCTTAGCAGTTGCCAGACGGGGACATGATGCAGGAATATGGCGAAGCCTCTTGCGCCTGACCTTTCGCGTTGTGCCGAGGACGGGGTCCAACCTCTGCGTTTCAGAGTCAGATCATTGACTCTTGGTTCCATCTGCAGAAATTGGTCCGTTGGTGCCCTACTAACCATGACTGCCGTTAAGTCTGCGGCGGTGGCCCTGGCTGCCCTGAGCCCGCCTGCTCAAAAGTTCAAGCCGCACTTACAGTTCACACTCACCTCACCATTTCAGGGAGAAAGGCCTCCTGGGAAACTTGCGACAACAGCAGCATTGCATAATCGCCGACAGAACGTTCGGGCCTCTTGAGGCTGTGTCATGGGAGGGCGCGGTGCCTGCGCGTGCATCCCGAGGAGAACATGAACAAGCGATTGAAAGCTCATATTGTCCATGCTGGAAGACAGCAACACACCTCTGAGGCACGAACGGCCTTTGGCCGAAGAGAGTTGTTTGCCCGCCTTGCAAATTCAAAAGCCAGCTGCCTCCGTTTCTTAGACAACGGCTAACCTTGCTCGTTCAAGCAGCTCTTGAAGGCCTCTAACTGCCCACACACTGGGTTCAAGCAAATTGAATATACGATGCTCAGAGAGAGCAGCAGACACCACGTCTTGCTGCATTCCCCACTTGTTTGGCATTCGGCAAAAACATGTGGCATGGGCGGTAACACTTGAACAGTTGATGCCCTGCATTTGAAATAGATCGGGTTTAAGCAAACCCTGACGCTACTCTCACACTGTGCCTTGACTTGTCGGGCAGCTTCTCAGCCGGCCTCGACTCTTGACTGAGTCCCCGAAAGCCCAGCTGCGCTCTGCAAAAGGTCCTACTGCACTCCTGAAGGCTGAAGGCTTTCGGCTAAGCTGAGTGCGCTTGGGTGAGGCCGAGAATCACGTCGGGGAAGTCACTGACGCCTCTCGCTTCAGTCTCGGAAAGAGCTGAGAAGAGCATACAGCAACCTTGCGCGAAGTTCCGCACCTGCCATGCTCTCCCTGGGAGGTCGCGGCAGCGGCGGAGGGAAAGCCTGCAGGGTTAGCTTCTCTCAAGGCACAGAGACATCTATGGTTCAGTCGAACACCTGCCATAGCCAGCCTCGCCATCCCGCCGCTTCTTTTTCTTCTTCGTCTCTTCCTTACCTTCAGCCTCAAGAACGGAAGCATGACTTCCATCCAGACCCAATCATTTAAGCCAACAAGCTAGTGGATCAGCTCAGACAAGTGAGACATTCCCGAAGGCACCCAGGACCCGGCACCCGCGACTCGAGCGCCCGACATCCAGGGCAGCCAGGGAGGCGGCAAGCAACTCCTCGGCGGCGCCGGGCTGCTTGGCCTTATTGCACAGCAACGGCACGAGCGAGACTTGCACCGAGCGCTGGTGCTGACTATGAGGATGCTACCCTGGCATCCTGCTCCTCGTGGGGCGACGTCCGTGCCTCCGACTGCTCGCGATCCTTTGCAAGGCAAAGCCTCCCCAAATCAAACGCCCGCGAGTGAGGTGAGCTGACCAAGCCCATCGTGATTTGCGTGAGACCAGCAAGAAGGGCTCCTTCTTGGGATCCTCTTCAACGTTGTTCTCCTGCTTTTCCTGCTCGCTCATTTCCTAAAAACCCATCAGTTATGACAAATGCCGGCTGGGCTCCTCTGGCTGCGATGGGCTCGGAGAAACCAATCGAATCGGCGGAGCCTCCTCCTGCAAAGAAGCGTCCCCACTGCACACGACGTGCAGTGACATCTCGGATCAACTCCGTTCTGAGCCATGTCCTGCGGCGAGTCCAAGACCTCGAGCTCCGAGGCCTCACCTACCTCCACCGGGTCCGTCCCCAACTCCCAGACGTTGAACCTCATCAGAAGAACGTCAGCAATGGACCTACAACTAGACTAAACCAGCTCTTGGATGCCAACTTCAGGGGCTCACCATCTGGGGACAATGTCTGCAAGTACCTGCAGGATTCAGTCACGTGCTTCTGTCTGCATGCGGCCTGTCAGCAGTGCTGACTCTCATGCACGTCTGCTATGACGGGGCACTTGTCACAAAGCGCTCTATACAAAGCAGCCTGCCCAGGAAGTCGAACTAAACGAGCTAACCGGAGAACACAGGACGTTCATACACACGCATAAGGGTAAGTAAACAACATGCATCGTTGCTTGTCGCAGGCCTCGCTGTCTTTGTACTTGGCGAAAATGCCTGTTTGTCTTGCTGAACAGTGCTTGGCATTGTTGAGTCTACGTATACAGGGCCTTCATCGCGATAGAGCGTGCAAGGAGCTCGGAGATCTGTACTTCAAAGTAGACCCCGAGAAAAAAAACTGTTTAGGAAAACAGGGGCCAGCCCCTGCAAGCCAAAGACTTGGAGATACCAAGCAAATCTGCAACTTGTTTCGGGTCAGCATCGCAATGCCAATGCACGAACAGCAGTCATGACACCAATGCGGTGTTTCTGCAGGATGTGCCCAACAGGAGGCTACACAAAGCAACGTCGGTGCAGCTGTGGTACTGTCAAGCTCTTGGAGCTTGCTGGGATTGAAGCGTCTGTACCTCACGCTCTCATGCTTTCATCCTACCACGCTGCCACTGTGTCCAAGAAGGCCAAACTTAAGATGGCACATGGCTTCGATCAGCGGCTGCCAATCCTGCTGTGACCGGCAAAACCTCGTGCAAGCTGAGAACTGGAAACTTGTTGGCGTGTGTTGAAACACCTTTGCTACATTCATAGGGGCGTGACACATATTTCCGCACGATCCGATCGTAGATCTCATCCTGACAGATTCAGCAGTTCGTGGAAAGTCAAGCCTTTGTCTTCATATGTGAAGCACGACGAACATCATCCCATGGACGCCATGGACTCGCCTCTTGATCCTTGTACTTGTCCATAAGCCTGGCCAGGTCACAAACACACAGCACCTGGCAACTTCACTGTAGCTGCCATCTCCGAGATTGTCTTATCCCTTCCTGATGCTAGTGTATCGACTTCGATCTGAGAATCTGGCATGCTAAAGTGACGTGCATGTAGCATACAACAAAGGAGCAAAAGATTCCTGCCTGGGTACATCACTGAATTTCTCAGCGTTCCACTTGACATACACCGCCTGCAAAAGGCAGCGCTACAGGCAAAGGGAGAGTTGGGAGTTGCTCGAGCCTGCAAAAGCCTTTTCTGACTGCACGCAGATTCGGCAGTCCCGTGTTTCCACACCCGAAGCCTAACACTAAGACATGCGTAGAGAACACACGATTGGACAGTGATCACTGCCACCATAGCCATCCAAAATGCGACAGTCATCAAGAGTGGCCTGCAGTGACCACAGCATGCAAGCCGGTTCCACACTCTGCTCGGCTGCAAGTTGAAGCTGTACGGCCTGGGAGGTTCCTTTGGCAAGCGCACGGCTAACAAGGAAGTAGTCCAGGCGGAGGCCCTTGTTCACCTCCCGGTGTCGAAGTCCTTAGACTCGGACATGGACATGCGAAAGCATGCCGACGGCTCGATCGAAAAACAGAATCTCGTCGGGGCTCGACGACTCCAAAAGGTGTATACGTCTGGCACATCTGGATACTGCCAGCGAAATGCATCCACCATGTCCAACCTAATTGCTCGCACGAACCAGGTCTGCAACAGTCTCAGCTGCAGCTTACTGAGGCTCATGTCCATGTGAAAGCACACTGCAACCGCCGGGGAGCTCTGAAAGGAAACGAGAGAAGCTCTCTCTTTCCTGTGGAGTGGTCCCAGCTTGCTTGCGGATGCGAGGAGTGGCTGCGTTCCAGATATCGATGTCCTTTCCAACGAAGCCACAAATTGAAGAAATTAAGACGTCGTCTTCTAAGCACTCCGCTCCGTCTCCTCATGTGCCACGTTGAGGTCTCCACACAGGAGGACACCAGAGCCCGTCCCTTGGCCCACGTAGCTCTGCAGGTTCCTGTCCCACTCCTGGGGAGGAGCTCGCGCTTCACAAGAAACCCAATGTTTACTTGAGAGGTGCTGCGAGAAGTGCAACCCAGCTGCCTTCACCCTGTAGTCCAGACGTGACAGATTTTGCCCAGAGTTTGGCACGTAGACGCCAACCACGCGGAGACCACAGCTTAGATTCAGACAAACCTTCGCTGCGAATTTACAGCTTGGTTTGACACTTCTTCTCTATTGCCAATGCAAGACACAAGCGATGCAAACAATTTACGAAAAACTCACCAAGCTGCACTTCTGCCTTCGGATTGGTCCACCTTGTCGACTCCTCCAGTGGTGACACCAAGGACGCCTCCTCCTGCAGCGCTGTGGTAGATTGCGCAGGTGCCCGAATAGCCTGGCAGAGAAGCCATCTTTTGCTCCCTCCTTCCAAACGTTCAGGGTTCAGGGTCACTTTGCAAGATGGCCTTTACGCTGTGACGAAACGGCCCAAGTGGCACCTGGGATGTCGCTAAACTGCTGGATTGTCCGCCCGCAGTCTGGACAGGGTAAGTAACTGTAGAGCGAAACATCATGTTTGTTCTAACACGATGGCATACTAACTTGCACTGGCGCGAAGGACAAACCAACCCAAATTCAAACGTGGAGCGCGGTAAGGTCTCGTGCCAGGGCAAGCTTCATCAAAAATACGCAGGACGCTGGGCTCGTGCTTCGGAACATGAACGTCTTGAAGCTTGTGCTCCTCGCCAGGCTGTCTTATGTGGAACTGAAAGAAGTTGCAAAGGGTCAAAGGATCCCGTCGATGCCTGCAAGATGGTGATGTCCGGTTGTTCATCTTTCACGACAGCAAAAAGCTCTGCGCCATCATCCCGTTTCAGCATCGACCTAGCGGAACTGTAGGCTCATGACTCATGGTAAACCAAACCGCAGCTCAAGTCCAGGCCTCAATCCCGCAACGTTCCAAGACAATATCTTCAACGATGGCCTTGACAACAGCGCAGCGGCAGGATTTTGCACACACAGGGAGGTGTTTGTTCTGGATACACTGATGCGATACGTATCTGCAGCTGCAAACCCGCGATGCTTACAATTGAATCGGAACACGCAGCCAGGCAGCTGAAATTGTGGTATCGCGAAACCACGGGAAAGTGGCATAAGCATGTGCTGCCTTCATGGTTCGGGCTACAAGTAAAATGAACACGGAACTATTAGCTATGCTGTTGATGCTGAAGGCCACTTCTGGCCACTTCGTTGCCTTACACCACACGCAACGGCCATTGTCACCGTCAATTTCGAGAACAGGCCCTCAGCATTCAGCCGAACTATCTCCAAACTCAGACTCACGGCCAAGCAACTTTATTCGCGCAAGCACGAAATCACTGTATCGGGCATGGAAACAACGCATGCTGATGTAGGATGGGCTCAAGCAGTTGAACACGAGTGTCCAGGGCGAAGTTTATTTGTTCTCGAATGTTGCATGTGAGGCACCCAGCAGCTGGAGCGCCGCATGCTCTTGACGGCTCCAGGGCATCGTATGACAGCAGCGATGTTCAGCGTCTTACAAATTCCGAGACGTCTCTAACAGTGTATGAGACTGTCGAGATGTGAGACATGTGCTAGGCTCCATCTGGTGCGAAGCTTATTTATTGTTCACGCAAGGACTGTGGTATGTGATCTTACAAACCGAAAAATAAGAGCCATGGCTCGAGCCGAGCAGAGCGATGCGATTGTCCGAATTCAAACCGCAACACAGCTGGTGAGCAGCTGGTGGTACGATGGATGTCCGGTGCTTCTTTGCATCAGGCAGCCTCGATGAGCTTGCGATAAATCTCGCGGAGTGTCTTCTTCTTGCCGCCCATGTCCTGGCAGAGATGCTGGTTAATTATACATCCCTGGGTTGAAGCAGCGTGTGAAAGGACGCGACATGCAAACATCCGATGCAAAACTTGCAAGTTCGTGGTACAAACCATCACGTGCGATCATCGCGAAGACCAGCCCCTGCACACCTTCCATGCAGGCCTTCGATGCCTCGAGGCCCAGCAAGGACCGCAAAGGAGCATGCCCGTTTCACGAAGTTCGCCAACACCTGCGGCGCAAGCGCATGGCAGATAGCTTCCTCATGCAGGCAAAGAAATTCGATACTATGTATTACATGATATACTTCCGACTGCCTTGTGTGCCGCGGCCGGGAGGCCACCATGGTCTAAACGATCTCGCTACCTAAACTGCACAGGCCTGAAAGTCAACTTGCAATGCCGCATCACGCAGGCTTGTCCAGACATGCAAGCCGGTCTCAGGAGTGTTTCTGGCGCGGAAGTGGATAACACATTCTGCTCATTTCCGCACTTTGTTTCCAAGTGCGGGTGTCAACACCTGAAGTCGCATTGGTTTATGCTGCATGTTTGCATGTGACATCAGACGCTGCGGAACATATGATGCTTTACGCACGAAAACTTCAGCTCACATCAGGACAGCCGTGGAGATGACATTCAGCCATCGCCGGAAACTCCAAGATCTTAAAACCATTTGGAAGATTTGTTGCAAGTTTCACGATGCATGTGTGCCATGATCAATCCCAAGTAACTCCAGCAACCCGATCGGCTCTGCCAGCTCTGGGCACTTGCAAAGGTAGTGCTTTGGCGGCCGGTGGCGGCAGCATGGACACGCGCCGCATCCATAGTCGGTGCTGGAGGGAGTGGAGGTGAACTAAACATGAAGCTTCGTTGCGAATTAGCTTGGTCCGCAAACTTGCCCCCGACCCAGATTTTGGCACTTGAAAAATGTTTTCTTGTTGTGACAAGGTTTGAACCCAGACCCAAGTCCGAAATTATATCAAGCTCAAGATCCAAACCCGCTAGAACCCAAGTCAGCACCCACAAGTCCAACCGCAGGTCCAGGCTTCACTCCGGGATCCGAGCCCAGGTTCAAACACTGAACCAAACTTTTCATTTAGCAAGTTTGGAATACTTTTCTAAGTTACAGAGTGAGCAGGGATGGAAACAACAGTTCACGTTCCACAGCAGTTTTTCTTTTGGCGTGAGTCGGCCTCGTCGACAGCGGCTGCTGCACTCGGCCGCACCAAGAAGTAATTCAAGCAAATTAAGAATCAAAGACAATTCGAGCACAGGGTGAAGCGGGCGCACTCAGACAGTTCACAACCTTCCGGTCAGACGCAGTAAGGGTGTGCAACATGGCAGGCACGCGGACTACGTCGGAGATTACCCCCACCGAGCGCTTCAAAGGCCGGCAATCAAAATCTAAGCCACTCTCAGCAGCGGATGGAAACCAGAAAAGGCTCGACACCCAGACTGCCAGCACAGCCTTGAGCAAAGCGTACAATGGAGCATCACTGGAGGTGCACGGCCGTCCTCTCGTAGCTTCCAGTGGGCACGTGCTTGTCATGAGGCATTCTCCATTGCTTATCGTTGATAGAGTAAAGAATGCACCCCACCAGAGATCGTCGTACTTGGAGCTGATTCAAAACCAAAAGGTGTTAAGCGTACAGCCTCGGTCCAAAAACGAAGCATCGACGGGGCTGTGCGGCCTGAGACGCAACGATCTTCGCTCATTTGGGCCAAAAATTTTACGAGCAAGCGGAGCGAAAGTCCACAATCTTCGAGTTGCGATTACCAGTAAAAATTTTGGCCCACATGAGCGAAGATCGTCGCGTCTCAGGCCGCACAGCCCCGTCGATTCTTCGTTTTTGGACCGAGGCTGTACGCTTAACCCCTTTCGGTTTTGAATCAGCTCCAAGTGCGACGATCTCTGGTGGGGGATAGAGGCCGCTTCAAAAGAGAGAGCGTGTTGTGACTGCATTGTGACCGAGTTGTGACCGCGTTGTGACCGTGTGACCGCGTTGTGACCGTGTTGTGACTGCATTGTGACCTCGACTCAACAATAATTCAACAATGTCGCAACTTTGCTCGAAGCATCAGCAGCTGTAGCAGCAGAAACCGTTAAAAACCTAGAAAGCCTACAGACGCTTTCAGGGCTTCAAGCAAACTTTTCCAAGCACCCTTGCAAGCAAGCAAGCCCACAAAACACTCGGACAGTTCACACTTTCAGCACGCACAGCTCACTGCTGGTCTCGTGTCTTGAGCCAAACGACAGTAGTCGTGGCACCTCTTAAAAGCTCCCAAGCTAGGGAAAACAAGTGAGGCAACAGCCAAAACTACGAGCAATGCTCAGACAACGTTCTACAGGCACTCACCGACTAACCACCTGAAACTAAGAAACTATACAGGAAAACAAACTTGTACCGAGGAAAACTCTGTGTCGCACTACAGGGCTACTGGGCAGAGCACTGATCTTCTACACCCCCCACGACGCAGAAGCTGTCGGTACTAAGTGGAGATCTCTTAAACAGTACTCGCAAG
>CAJNDV010031794.1:7160-31821 GCA_905221635.1 Symbiodinium sp. CCMP2456 | reverse complement strand
CTACTACTACTACTACTACTTGGCAAGCGGCTGGATGCAGCACCAGGAATCAAGATCGGATGATCAGCCTTCACATGCACTCCAAGCAGTGAAGTGTAACCATGCAGCAACCCGACGTCACAGAATTCGTAAATGGAGACAGTGTTAAGAAAGTTCTGGTTTGGTTCACATCACATGTACATCATGTACACTTCGATTGTAGCCATGAGAGTGTCCTTCCACCGTGAGATACGTTGCCTTGGGGTCTGGACAAAACTTCATCGAATCGCAGCTCCGTTTGCATCAACGCGTGGCACATTTCGATGTCACTTGGCATCAACGTCACGGCACGCAGCGCTGCCATTTTGTTGGGGACATTTCGGAACTTCGTTTCAGATTTATATCCCGCCTAAGCAGCCGAACATTGTCAAGTATTTGTTCAGCAGGGCAGAAACAAAGATCGAGAATGTGGGAGGTGAGTCATGGACAGATCCTGCTGTCCATGTCAGTTTTGACTGCGGAAGTTTTTGCTGAGGTACAGGCGCAAAGTTTGGAAGCCTCACCAAAGCAGCTTGCGGGCCGCATGCACCTTTTTGCATGTCATGCTCAGTTTTGTTTCGATCTGCTTGGGTTTCCACCCTCTTTGGACGTGTTGGGTATTTGTTCTTCATGTGTCGCGGAATTGCGTCTCGATTTTCGGGCTTTGGGTTCTTTCAGCTTTTAGAGCTCCAGCGTTTTGAGCTTCGGGCCCAGTTTCGCAGCAGATAGAAGATCTCCGAGTCGGAAGGATTGTCGGGTGAGGGATGCCGTTTTGCGTGTCCTGCTTGTTGGGGGACACACTCTCGTCTGAGCTGACCTCCTAGGTCCGGGTTCAAAGCGCAGGGCACGGTTGTGGAGCCCGGGCTTATGGATCTGGCTTATGCAGTGGTTGAACTGTATGGGGTCCCTCCCATTCCCAAGCGAGGTGAAGGACGAGGCGGAACAGCCGTTCGAACGACCCGCGTGGTTGCAGCGCGTGGCGGAGCGCAGTCATTATGTGCCTAATTTGAACATCTTTGCAGGCCGTGTTACGGTACGTTTGTCATATTTTCTGTACAGACGACAGTTCGATCCTCCCGCCGATGGCTTTTGCAGGAGCCCTTTGATGCTATAGACCTCTCTGCGCGGAGCCGGCTGCAGGTGATTCTTCGGGATCGGATGGCACCTGACATATTGACTGCATGTTCCCGTGTTCAAGAGGAGATGTCTAAGCGGCGCGATCGTCTGACACGGCAGCTGCGTGCACTCCAGGCCGCCCAGGCCGCCTTCCTCAATGTTGTGGTGCATTTGCGGTCAAACGAGCAAGAACATACAAGCTGCAATGAGAGTTTTTGGCCTGCTGTTCGGCACGTGTTGCACCTTACACTTGCGGAGACGGTTTCCTAGCCCAGCAGGCTGCAGATCCCGAGACGCTTGGCTGTTGAAACAATTGCGCATTCGGGTTTTGGTATTTATTAATTCATGACAGCTTTTGCTACTCCTAAAAAAGCATGCGCTATCCATCTACAGATGACGGAAGTTGATTTCAGCACCGAGTCTGTAAGAGCGTATACAGGTCCAACATCTCAGTGGAGTTGGAAGAGATGCAAGCGCATCTGGTCATGCAGATCATCTGAGAAGAATTCCTGCTTTCACACATTTTTTGCAGAATGCTCAAGCCATGCAGCAAGTCAAATCTGGCGGCATGTTTCTGAAACAGTCATTGGACATGCCTGTAACCCCTTTGCTTCGGCAGCAGCCCAGGCGTCTGGAAGTGGCAGAACAGCGACTTCGAGATCATCGGGAGTTGAGTCCTAGATCCATAAGAAATTCGCATCAACCGCACACAATGGAGCATGCGATTTTATCTCTGTTGTAACGGCATGGTGTGCCTGCCTCAAGACTCAAGTCACACCACAAGGCTAAGATGTCACATGTGATAACGTCGCATGTGATCTAGTTGTCTCCACACCAAGGATAAAGCAGAGATCTGCCGCTCGCTGGGAGCGCCAAGAGAGTGGCAGCGAAAAAGTGCGGTTCCACTGCCGAGTCTGCTCTTCTCTGGATCAATCGAAGCCTCTGCCGATGCTCGAGCCGAGCGGGTCTGTTGCAAGTCCATGGTGCCTTCAGTGCCTTCGCGTTCTTGTGCCTTCAGAGATGACTTGCGGCTACGTGGGCTCACTGGCCAGCTTTCTGCTCTGGGACGGCAGAGGCGTTGGGAGGAGGCCCTGAGTCTGCTCCTCTTGGAGCGGGAGGCGTCCATCCAGGCGGACGTCGTCGCCTTCACGGCTCTCGTGCGGGCCTGTGCCAGGGCCGCCGCTAAGGCATGGCCAGCCGCCATCGCGACACTGTGCAACATGGAGGACGAAGTTGAAGCAGGTTAGAAGCAGGTTAAGCAGGTTAAGTCGTATTCAGAATGTCTGCAGTCTTTGACAGTAGAGTGTATGTACAGGACCGGACTGTAGCACCGGACGTGATGAGCCTGGGAGCCGGAGTCGATGCCTGCGCCAAAGCCAGCCGTTGGCTGCCTTGTTGCCTTCTGTTGCAAAGATTGCGGACATGGGCCTGTGAGGCCAACATCATTGTCTTCAACAGTGCGATCACTGCATGTGAGCGGAGCTCTGAGTGGGCCACTGCTTTTCGCCACCTTGGGCTGTTGGGCTACAGTGCCATGCAGCCGGACGTCATCACGCAGAATTCCCTGATTACGTCCTGTGGCAGTGGCACCCCGCTGGGAGAATCTCTCTGGGTCGACGCCTTGGAGCTCTTCAAAAAGAGCTTCCACGGTTTACAGCGGAGCCTTGTGACACTCAACGCTGTCGGCGCCGTTTTCCGAAAACAGCGTTGGGAGATGGTCTTCGACACATTCATGGGCCTGGGTCAGCGAGGCATGCAACCGGACACCGTGACGTCGGGGACGGTGGTGACTGCTTGCGTCAGTGGCACACAATGGCAGCGCATCTTGCAGCAGCGGCTGCATGGTACAGGCCTTGTCACTCTGAATGCAGCGATCTCATGCGAAGGTTGGCGTGAGTCATTGTTTCTGGCCCAGCTGGCAGCCACCGGGGAATTCGGTTGCCATGCGGACACGATCACCTTCAACACAGCTGCGAGTGTCTGCGAGAAAGCACGCCGTTGGGAGGAGGCTGTGCTCTTGCTTGAAGCTCTACAGGATTTCAGGTTAAGCCCAGATGCCTGTACTTACAATGCAGCGCTGAGTGCGTGCGAGAAGTGCAGCCAATGGGAGAAGGCTCTGCAAATTCTGTTTCGCATGACTGACAAGAGGGTCACCCCAGATATAATTTCTTACAATGCTGCGACAGCAGCGTGTGAGTCATCATGGGAGAGTGCTTTGGCACTCATGCATGCCATGCAGGGTGGGCACATCGCCCCGGACCAGATCAGCTATCACAGTGCTATCGGAGTATGCACAGCCAGCCAGCAGTGGGAAACAGCCTTGTGTTTGTGCCAGAGCATGTCCCGAGAGAGCATCCGGATAGATTCAATCTCTGTTAGCTTGGAGATGAGTGCCCAGGAGAAGGGGCGGAGATGGCAAAATGCATTCAGTGCATGTCGCAGTATGGCTACGATGGGATTGCAAAACAACCACTTCACCTACGGTGCCGCATTGAGCGCTTGCAAAGGTCAGTGGCATGTGGCCTTGGCCCTGCTGGAGGACCGGGTGAAAGTGAGCGGAAACAAGCTATCCATTTCATTCCCAGGGATTTCGCACCAAACTGAGTCAGTCAGCTTCGGTTCCAAATGGCCATTGGTGTTCCTGCTTTGGGCCGGGAGTGGATGGAGCTCCGCGCAGTTTAAGCTCCGTGCTAGTAATATTGCAGGAAAAGGTGAGGGGGCATCGGCATTGGCCAAATGCTTTTTGGGGGGATATGTAAATGCCGTCCTTGTTCTCGGTTCAAACATAATAGGAAGGCACAGGGCAACAAAGAGGAATAGGCTGCCGGAAGCATGCTTCTGATGAGACTCTGCACAATCCGGCTCTTCCCTGGTGAGGAGTTCTGGTGGAGGCCGGAAATCCTCACGGCCACTTTGCTTGGTGCGGCTTTGGGCTCTGCGCTGGGCGCAGAAAGCGTCTCTGAACCGGGTTCTGTGCACTTCGTGGCCTGGGTTCTGGGCCTATTTGGCCAGAGCCGCTTGGTGCCTGGTGCGGCAGTGTATGCTGCCGCCCTGGACAGCCAGGCAAGGGCAGGCGCCTATGGTGCTGCTTTCAGAGTTTCGGGACCGCACCTTGCTGAGGAGCTCGACAGCTCCTCGCTGACGGCACTGCGCGGGAATTTCTTGGGGAAAAAAACCAAAAAGAGATGCCAAGCTCAAGGCGTTTGGTGAGAACGACTTCTTGTATAGAACATCTTGCTCGGGCAGACATGACCGTAATCGGTGGCCGTGGCCCACTTGCTTCATTAGGTGCTGCTGTCCCATGTTGTTGCCCGAGAGCATCGACTGCTGCAAGCCCTGTCACGTTCTAAGTCTCTAACTAGTATCGCCAACATCAATGACTGCGACGAGCGTAATTCAGTGCTGGGCAAGCCGGCTTCACATATGTTGGGAGAAGCCTGGCAACAGCAAGTGGCAGCGCAGCACTTGGGGCCCAGTGCAGCGAAAAGAATCTGGGCCGCACACATCTCTGTTTTGCGAGCGTTTTCCCGTGATGTCAGCTTTCATCTTCGCGGGGGAGATTGGCCCGTTGTTGTCTAGTGAGTGGCATCCTGACTCTTGGCATAGGCGGGACTTCCACGGAAACCCAGCCGTTGCAACGTTGGGAGCAGATCACGATCCCGTTGAGCTGCCTGTGCTTACTTCTCTTCCAAACTTCAACATTTTCAATCTCAGGCCCACGATGGCGCAAGACCGTTCCGAATGCTGCACTGGTTTTAATTCTTGCAGGCAGGGGGCCCTACTCTTCTGTCGCTCCTGCCCAAGAGCTCCCAGTTACACTCGAAATGCTTTGTGTCTGTACGGCTGGCAGACTGTGAGCATCCAATCTTGCCTAAAATCTCCTGTCTGAACCTTAGGCCTAGGGCTACCGCAGAGAAGATTTTGGGAGCCATGCGATCCTGAGCTGCCCTGAGCCTGTTGGCTTGTGGAGGCTTTGCTGGCCTGGCCGCGCGGTTCTCCTGAGCCTCCTTCTGTCCCTGCCTCAGCATCCAGCCGGCTACTCTCTTGCTTGGTGCAGAGCCGCGTTTCAAGACCCGTCGTTGAACGGGGGCTGCTTGCGGGATGTTGCAAGCTCCCTTCAACTCTCTCTCCCTCTCCCTGTCCTCTCCTTGTCTCCTTGCTGTCAGTTCCTTGCTGCAGAGACTCTTGCGAAGGCTGGCCTCGGTTTGGTCCGATGCTGGCCTTGGGCCGCTTGGCAGACTTCTGGACGCGTGACAGTGCCTCCGTCCATAGCAGAAATAGACTTGTCAGTTTTAGGAACCAGCCATCGCATCATGGTTCATCCGCAGCTGCAGCAACTCAACCAAATAGACTGCGCGCATTTCTAGAGGCGCTCGCTGCAACCATGCTGCGCGCCCGTGTCGCAGGAGTTGCCCTGCTTGCTGCCATGGCCTACCAGGCCAGGCGCCTTGGCGCACGCCTTGGCTACACCAAGGTGGCCTCGCTGGAGTTCGGGCCTGGGCATGGCAGCTTCGCGCAAGAGCCGCCCGAACGGTGTTGGAAGGCCGCTTTGGAAGCACCCGTCGAGGATTTGACCGTTCTGGACCACAATCGCGGACTCCTACTCGGGGCCACCGGCCATGTTTGGGAGTGTGCCCTGCTGGGTGCTAAGGGCAGTCGAGATAACAGGAGCCACAGCAACTATGTGGTCTTAGTGGACTCCAAGAAGCAAGAAGTCAAGGCGCTGCAAGTTGTTAAGCACCTGCCAGGGCAGGGGCATGTTGCATACAGCAGTGATCCGGCGGACCAAGTGTATCATGGAATTTTTTACAGCAACAGCTCCCGGCGGCTCTATGCCGTCTGCCACCGTGTGGCTTTCACGTCGGTCGAGGTCTTCTTGGTTCACGAAGGGAAGCCCATGGGCTCCGAAGTCTCTGAAGGCTTTCATGACTCTTTCTTTTTGGAGCATCTAGAAACCGTACGGTCCGCAGAGTTCCGGCGCTTGGCTTTGAACGATGTCGTGGAGGCTGCCCTGGATGGCAGCAGCTTCTTCGTGACAGAGTGGCTGGATCATGACCATGTTACTGGCTTTGGAAACTATTCAGCATGGCAGACGATGAGGCACAGGGTCATGATCATGTTGAAAGCACGGCACACAAGACTGCTGAAGTGTGTCCGAACTGAGATCGTGGGCATGCCTTGGTCCTGTGCTGCCGCGACAGCAGATAGATTTGTGATGGCGAATGGTCTTGCAATCACGCTGGATCGTCGTTTCCTCTTCTTGTCAGATCCAGCGGCAAACGAGGTTGTGATCTACCGGGTGGAGAGCGAGAGCAGGTCTGAAAGCTTGAGAAAGGTTTTCAGTTTCAATCCAAAGCATGCCCTGGACAACCTGGAGGTCGTGGAAACTGGGGTGAATCTCGATGAGGTGGTCCTCCACGCAGGTTCGATACCTACTCCCTTTACTAGTGGGACAGGTTGCGAGGGTGGCTTTGGCATGACCTGGCCGATCCAAGACCTCGAGGGGCGCTCAGGCTTTATTGGTTGTCACCGGTCGCCGGGGGGGTTGCTGGAGATTCGCGTCACAGGCCTCAAGGGCCTCAACACACACGACTTGGAGGTCCAGATGCAGGATCGACTGCTGCATGACGGCTCACTGCTGAGTGATGTGAGCAGTGCCATTGGCCTCGATAGACGTGTTGTCATTGGGAGCCCTGCTACGAGCGGGGTGCTGTTCTGCGACCTTTAGTCGAAGCTGCCTTTGCTTTGAGGAGAAAGGCACGGGAGACGCATGCCTTTTAAGATCGGACTTGCTGCGGGCCACGTCTGACTGCTTCAATGTACACGTTGCTGGCACTTCCAATTTTCTATGACAGGAACATGACCCGCCTTTGGGGTCAGGGCTGCAGGGTTGTCCCCCAAACCTCAAACTCAATCCTTCTTTTTGCTTTTCAGGTTTGCTCTGCGGGCGAGCACAGGCCGTCTAAAAGGCCACCACCGCTTCCGCAAAGGCCAGGTGAAAAATGCAAACTCTCCCTGGGATGTGCTTGCCACTCCTGCAAAGCTGCGACCTGTTGCAGAGCTCCTTTGGGTTCTCAAAGAGGCATCGCCAAAATCCTGCTAGAGTTCTCGGTGCATGCGCAATCCGCGGCCGCTAATCCTCGGCTGCTAATCGTTGCCAGACCGATCCAGAACGGATTGGACGTGTCGGAGAAATCCAAGCATTTGGCAACCGAGATGTCGTCGAAGTTTGCTGTCAAAGTCGCAGCGAGACAGGCCATCAGCGCTTCCGTGATCCTTGCGTGGGGTCCTCAGTGCTGTAAACTCCTTTACTGAGCGCTGGGTCTGCCGAAGTCGTCAGGATCGGAGCATTCAAGAGCTTTTGTTTGTCAATGCTGCTGGCAATTTGCTGCGTGCCCCTGTGCATGCAGCTCCGACCGAGTAGATTTGCTTCAACTCAGATGCTGATGCTACCCAAAAGGCTCATCATCAGAGGCGACCACGGGATGCTCTTCGTCAGGCGCATTCGGGAATGTCGATCACTTTCGGCCAACAGGTGAAGACGGGTGCACGACATGTCGCAGCGTGGATATCGCAGACTCACGTAGTATGGTTCCATAGGGCCGAGCAGCGCAGGGCCACAACGCACGTGTGCAATCAGTCCAGTCGAGTCGAGCTTCGGGGCAGAGCAACTCGGGGTTTTTTCGACGCCCCCGCGCAGCCTCAGCTGAACCTGGCCTGGGCTCGGGCCCGGTCCCGGCAGCTCGGCAGATTTAGACTAGTGCGCTGCCCTGCTGTGCCAGTGACGTGGCATGCGCCTCACGACGTCACATGACTCATGTCCCGGATACTTGAGGACAGCTTGCTATGTGCTAAGCTGCTTCAGCTTCTCACAAGCATGACCAATCGTTCGTGACATGTGGTGACTTCAGGAAATTCCCGGTTGTCATTGCATCTGGCAAGATCAGGCCGTTGCAGCAGAGCGGGGTAGCAAGGTGCAGGAATAATCGGGATACTATTGGGATATATTGGGATCCTTTGTTCCGTGGACCAGCAGTTGAAGCAACTCGCCATGGCACGCTCTGCGCGCAGTTTGGTGGGCTACATCTGGTGCCGGGCCTGAGAGCGTTGTCGCAAAAGCCTCCGCAACTGAAAGGTGAGATTCTGCAAGCCCGAACCTAGCTGCACGAGCTGCATGGCATTCTGCGTTCCACGCATGCCTGCAGGCTAACGTGTCAGCTCGGGACATGCCGTTAGATATCTCCGTTAAATTAAGTTGTATGTATGGATGATTATGGCTGTATATGCCAGCATGCCTTGCAGGCAGGCAAGTCACAAGGCTCTGAAATGTCCTGAATCACTCTGAAGATCGCGAAAGGTGCCTGGTGGTTGCAGAGGGAGCCGTCGTCGACCTCGCAGAGTGGTCCTCTGCCGGCTGGTTCGTTCAGAACGACGGGGTGCTCCCTGGCAGCAGCTGCGGTTCGTTGAACTTGGCGGCCCCGGTGCTCGGAGCGCTGTGTTCACGCAACCCATAAGATGTCATGTCTTGGCGGTGCTGACTGAAAGTCGCTCCAATGTTCCAAGTTTTCCATTCACACTGCTCTTGCCACTTCAACAATTCAGGGTAGGTTCAGGCCAGTTTTGTGTAGCAGAGCATTCTGCTGCCGGGCGCGGGTAGTGCTTGTCGAGTTTGCTTTACTCGGGAACCTTATAAGGTCTTGAGTCGGAGTTGCCAAGCCGGGCTAAGGCTTTTGCTTATTTCGTCACTTCCCTGTCTCAGGTGCCCCCCCCCTCACCCACCCGCTCCGCATTATCAAAAGCTTATCCGCTGTGGACGAGAATCGGTGCCAAGGATGGGGGGCCGGTCCAGTGGCAATCTCCAGGCATGCCAAGGGGTCTTTAGGCTCTTGATCTGTTAGGCCATGTTGCAGTTCTGCCAGGTCTCTGACTCTGGTGCTCGCTTCGAGGCCTCCCTCTGTCGTCGAGACTGAGTTTGTTTGCTCTCCACACAGATGTGCAGGGGAGCATCAACGTCGACGGGGGCGGCTTCGCGTCTTTCCGGCGAGACTTCGGCTGGTTCGGCGAAAGAAACCTGCGAGATTATGCAGGGCTCTGGGTGGAGGCAGGATGCAATGTTCAAGCCTTGGTGCACTCAGGGATTCTGCCACCTGCTGGATGCAACGGGGAATACCGGAGAAGGGTCTTTTGCTTTTGGCCGCTCGTGAATGCCCCTTGTGCGTCGGGCGAGCTTCATCAGCGACTATAGAAGCCTCCTTTCATACTCAGCTTTCCCGCCCCGGTGGCCGGAAATTTTATCCTGGTCCTGCCATCGTCGCATCCAAAAAGGTAGCCAAGAGCTCTGTATAGACATGCCCATCGTGTGTGTAGTTTCCCTGAACTTGTTTCCCATGCCATATGCTGCCGCCGACTTTTCATGTTCTCCCCGCACGTTAGTCCTGTTGAAAGGGCTGCTGACGAGCGGTCTCACCAGTGACCAGTGGACACGCTTTTCGCATCGCGAGACAGAGAGACCGTTGCTCTTCAAACCATATCGCAGTCGAGTCAGGAACAGTGTAGGGCAAGTTCTCGAAAGCTGGTTTGTTCTAGCTGTTGTAGCCGTCTTATAATTAGTTCGTCCCAGGGACAACCGCCACATTGAAGAGCAGCGGTAGCAGGCATCTTTCACTCAGCTGCCACAGCCAAGCCAGGGGTGTGTCGATCGCAGATGGGGTCTTGTGCCGGACGCTACATTGGAATTGTTGGATGTCTTGTGGCATACCTAGTTGCGATTTTGATCTTCGTGTCTTCAGCGAAGCTGTGGAAACACAAAAGGTTCTTATTGTCGGACGCATAGACAGGTCCACCCTGACTTTAACCTTGTCCATTTGCGAATCCTGGGGTATTCGCTTGCAGCGACATGGATGACACAATCACGTGAGAGCACCATGACTCTGAGAGCTCTCCTTAATGCTGCAGGTGGATGCGCTGGCGGAGAGCAGCCTGGCGCCAGTGGCCATCCACGTGGAGTTGGATGATTCCTCCGAGCGTTCGGGCAACTCGGCTGTCGCATCTCTCGCAGCGTCACAGCAGCGTAGCAGTTCGGAGCTTTCAGCAGTGTCATGCAATGACTGTTGTGTCCGAGGATTTGGTGCGGCCATGGCCATTCCGCCAGGAGCCATCTTGGGTCAAGGTACGGCCCTGTACGCTGGAGCTCACCAGCCGGTTCTGTATCGCTTGAGGATTATGGATCGGCCTTCAGAATCCTGACCTGCATTTGTGTTTGAAGTTTCGTTGCCTGTTTCTATGACAACGCAGGACCTGCAGGATCCACCTACTCCGCCTTCCTCCCCTTCTCCTGGTTCCGCAAGCAGTTGCTCCGCTCCTGCCGAAACTGCATCCTGAATCCGGGCCGAGTTACCGGTGTCGGCATCGTGGTTTTATACCAAGAAGGCTTTTTCAGCTTCCGTGTTCGGAAGATTTATGCCGTCAGCTCGGAGTCGGAAGTTCCTTCTTCGGCGGGCCGAATGCCCTCTCTGACGACGTCGGACTCCGCTGTTTGGAAGATGATCCGGGCGAGCGTACTGCGAGGCTCCTATGCTTGGAACCAGGGCTACCCCGAGCAGTGCGGGGCCCTCTACAATTCCACTGCCTTCGTGATCAGCTCCGCCCGGAATATATCAGAGACAGTGCAGAGCGTTGCCCGTGCTGCCACGTCCTATGCGGAGCAATTTCCCCTGAACCTCGGAAACAATGCGGCTTGGATCTACCGACGGAGCTTCGACACTATCTCAGCTGCCTACGAGGGTTCCGCACCCCCACCAGAGTCGCGCTACCCGCAAGTGGCTCATGGGGATTGGGTGAGGACCGCGATGTCGGGAGGTTCGGTACAGCCGTTGCCAGTGAGCGACCTGGCGAACGAACTGCAGCAGCAGATGGTTAGCGGAGCTCCTGGGCAGTTCGCTTTGCGAATTCTTGCATTGCTGTCTGTAGGATGTATGCACTTCTTGGTTGGTTTGGCAGATTGAAGAGGACTTATCTGCTTACGCTGACTCGACGGTTGAACTTGCACTGTACAGTTGTAGTTAGCTTGGTGTAGCAGTTCCCGATCTGCAATTGCAGATGCACGGTGATGCTACGATGTGTTTCCTGCGTGTGCAACGCGCGCATTTTCGGCGCCCATTCCCATGGTGAATTGGCCTGACGGGTCATGTCCCAGAGCTGGCACATGACCGTGTTGCCGGCATTCAGTCCATTGTATAGTTTCCATGGCTTAGCGACCCCACAGACGTCTGAGAGCCGAGACTTCCTTGAGCCCGCGAGGCAGTCTCAAAGCATGATGTGAAGTTGCGCAGCGATTAGTCGGACGCATGCAAGGAACAAGAGGCCGCCTTCCAAGCACAACAGGGACACGCTGGAGCTGCTCTGCTTGACTGGATCTCGTGAAAGGCAGATGAGGCAAGTGTTTTGATGACAGACTGACATCCCAGGATTCTTCGCGAAGTGCTTCGCGATCCGCTCCTCACTTCGGAGTCGCGGCGCATGAACACGAAAAAACCTTGTAGGATTTTGGAAAGAAGGGGTGCGAACCACACTCTTGGAGGTTCGGACAGGTTCGTGTCCCAGCGAAGCTTCGCTGAGGAGATGGAGGAGGCTGCCTGCCTGCGGCCCCAGCAGGCGGCATGGTGCATGGCTATGCATGGCTGGGACTAGGAAGAAGTGTTCTCATGCTTCTTCTGAAAGGGGACCCATGGAGACGCAACGAGACTCTGATCTCAGGGCTGAGATCTCTAATTGCGGGGTGTCGGGGTTCCTCCCTTTGGGTGCCGAGCACCGAAAATTCGAATGGGCTTGCTAATAACCCTGGAATACTTGGACTTCCGTGTTTTGTGCTTCGTTCCGCGGAGATTTGCACGAACTCTCGGGAGGCCGAAGCTTTTCATTTTGGAAGCATGCGTTTTCTGTTTCAGGAGCTTTTGACTGCTTAGCAGTGCTTCGCCATATACTCCCGTTTTCCGGGCATCCTCCTCGACGGTGGCAGGTGCCAGACTTCCTTGCCAAGGCCGGGGACTGGTAGAGACTGTCAGGACATCCTTGCCAACTCAGGGCAACTCAGGGCAACTCAGGATGCCCCAAAGATCGCAGCAGTCTACTTGACTTTGAGGCCGTGGCCGAGGCCGCCGCGGCTGTGCTGGGCGCTGGTGTTAGTTCCGCGCAAGGCGCCGTGGCCCCGCAGCTCGGGCCTATGGTTTGTGCGGGGGTTCCGCACCCGGGTTCGGGGAAGCATGGTGCATCGTGTCAGTGTACCTGAAGCAGCGCGTGGCATGTGGCATGTGAGGTTGTGAATTTTTCAACGGCAGGTTGTGCCTGCGATTCAGTTGGAGACGAAAGCTTTGATTTCATCCCTTTCTAAGTAGGTCATCTGCGGAGCCTCATTCGTGAAACGGCGCCGCCTCGGAGTCTCCGAGGAATGGCAAGCCGCAACTGCTTGTCTGCGTGAAGAGCGCGCTCGACGGGTATGACCGGAGTGCCACTTGAGAAGAGACGGTTTTGAAGCGGGTCTCGTCTCCAGGGGCACGACAGGGAAATGTGAGAGGAGGACTCTGTGCATGTTGCGATCCGAAGTCTCCATGGAGGCTCTCCGAATGGGACAGACAAGTTGCAGGAGGCTTTGTAAGGTTTACAACATGGCATGTGGTCCCTTTTCAGGAAGGGTGAGCAGCCCGCATTAGTCACTGGGGGAACGCATTCTGGGCATCTGAGGCCATGGCGGTGGCGCTGAGCGCTGCTTGCCTGTGATGTCTTTAGTTTGGTCGCAGCATGTCACAGACGCCGATTCTCGTGACCTTGTGCCCAGGAGCGTAGTGTATGATATGAGCTGTGTAGGCAGTAGTTTCTTCCGGCAAGAAGTTTACAGAGCCGACCGAGATTCAGTTGGAGTGTGCCGAGGCCTTGCTGGATGTGGACGTTCGTGTGCATCGTCACGGCGTGGCGGTGAACGTGGAAGACAGGTGGGATCCAGACTTCGAAGCCTGCCCAAACGAATGCGAAGTGAGACGCACCCCCCGTCCCCTCGCACCGCACGTGGAAGACTTTGAGGGTCCAAAGATTCTATCGACGGGTCTCGGGCTGCATCGGGCTGCACAGGATGGACGTGGAAATTCTTCTGGAGACGGCTGAGGAGCAGTGCAAGCGCAGAAGCCGAGGCAGGGGCACTGGCGTCCGACTTCGGTTAACGCGGTTAAGGCTCCGGATGAAAAGGGGGCCATGCATTCTATTGAGGATAGAGGCCTTAGAGACGTTTAGGTTTAGGCCATATGGAATTGAAACATAAACAAGCTACAAGCAACCCGAGAAAGAGTCTAAGAGAACCACCACGACCCATCCCAGCCGCGAGAAGCATGAGATTGGGCCTCCGAGGCTCAGACAAAAAAGGTAACCATATTTCAAGATTAATTGTGACCCAATCAGGGTACGAAAAGGCTACTAAGTCCTACGACCCTTAACGTAGCATTCGAGGATCGAAAAGATAGAGCCGTCGTAGTTATTGAGGCCCTCGCAGCCTCTTCGCTATCTCCTATCTTACAGTGGCGGAAGACTGGGACGAAGCGGTGCCTCGTCTGAGAAGAAGCGGGGGGGTCTCTGGCAGATATCTAGAGGTGAGCATATGGAACCAAGGACCGACGCGGCGAGGTCGGGCTGGTTGTGTGGCACTGGAGTTGTCGCTTCGGGAGATGGCAGGAGCTGGTCCGCGCCAGCCCGCAGATGTCCTGGGCCATCGCTCTTTCCCGCCGCTTCTGCTCCATCGGGCGACTGCCAGGCAGAAGGTCGAAGGCGGCCGGGGGCATTTTTTCCGCGGATCTCGGCCAGGGCTCCGGATGAACGGCCACCGTGCCGGCAAGGGACCCCAGGCCGGATTGCAGGGCGATGGCCACAGCTCAAAGTGCAGTGAACAGGTCATGGAAATGGTCTTGCGAAATCTTGCTCTGCGGATCAAGGCGGCAGGGACATGCAGGGACCATGCGAAGGGGTCATCAGTCCTTGGGTCTACGTCCTTACGCAAGTTTTACAGCTGAACCGACACAGAGGCTAAGAGTCTGAGAGGATGGTCACCGCGAGCTTCCACTTGGTCCCTGGAACCCAGCGGCGTCTCAACGAGATACTCCGACTGAAACGCCCAAGCCCAATGTGCCTTTCATCCCGACTGCGCGGCAGTGTTGGCCTTGACGAAGTCTATCCTGCGTCAGTCCGCTCAACCTGCTGTTGTCAGGAATAATTCATCTGGCGATGGCCGATAGCCGTAGTTACATCAGATCAGTGATCGATGTGCGAGGATCGGGATGCGGAGACACTGAAGCGCTTCGAGCAGTTCTCGGCAGTGTCGAACACCCAGGACCTGGCTTCCTCTCCGCTCCGCCTTTCTCCTTACTGTAGGCCCTCTCGGGGTCTGGACTGCACTGACTGCACCCTGTGCCACAGGACCATGCGGTCGGTACGCGCTTCGTGGTCAGCATGGCCAAGGCAAGTCTGAATCTTCCGGGGGTGTTCAAAGATCACCGTCTTCCCAGGAGGTTCTCGAGTGGAGCAAGTCCGGCCCTCTGGGCTTGTGGCTGAAGGACTCAGTCTTTCCGCTGAAGTCCCGTAGCGAGTTTGGCGGATCAGTAGCGGCAGCCGCGGCTTCCACAGGATGCAGAGCTCTATGCCGGAGAGAAAGGTCGGAATCAAGCATCAGCGCTGCTACGCATCCCTGCTCAACTGGTTGCATGCGGCTTTTATTCCAGGTGTCCGTTCCAGGGACGCTTCCTTGAACTTCGGTGTGTTCCTGCCTGGGGTTCAGCTGCTAGTTGGCAGCGCGAGTAGGTCGGTTGCTGTCATACAAAGTGCAACTCCCAAGTTCAACACACTTGCGGCTGCCGTGTGGGTTTCGGGCTTCTGCTTTTGCATCCCATCTGCTGGGCTCAGGTGCAGCCGCTGACAGCCTGGACGGCGAGGCGCATTGGGTCGCTGTGTGGGCTCCTGCTCAGCTCTGCTCCGCTCCGCTCACCGGCCGCGGGGCGGGCCCCCTTGAAAGCACTGCCTCGCACTGCTTCGAAGGTGCGAGGCCTCGGCCACACGCAGAGCCTCCAGCTTCCGCGTGCTGACGATGCCGCGGGGACTCATGAAGCACTTTCCTTTCCTCAAGTGATATCAAGCGATATCGCAGGTGGATGATGGTTTTGCTGTTTTGCTGGACTGGGCTGGAGCACGTTTGTCTGTCTTTTGCTGGCACTACGCTGGCCAAGGACAGCCCCGCAGCTGCAGTCGACCGCAGCATCACGAAAGGTCGGGCTTGTCGGTTTTTTGGAGCAGGCTCGTCGTGTGCTTCCGACCCGAAGCTCGGAGGCGTGCGCCTGGTGCATTTCGGCTGCTTCGAGCAGGCGCAGGAGCAGCTGGACCAGGCGAGCAGTCGAAAGCAACAGAATTTGAAGCCGTTTTCAGCCTGCGCTTTCTTAGTACGAAGTGTGAGGCTCGGCTTCGCCTTCAGCAGCAGCACTTCGAGGAGGAGCCGCCGCAGTCCACGCCGGCGCTTTGCGGCTTTGCTTCTAGAATCCAAATGTAAACCCTCTCTTCCCAGGGGATGCGCGAGAGTTTGACGCTCGCAGCTTGCCTGGCCTCCTCGCTGCTACAGCAGAAGCGACTCTGTCCCCGATGGCAGTGCGTTACAGTTCGGTGGATGTGGTCAACGTCTCTCTGTGTGTGTGTCGGTCCGAGGAAGGGTCGGAACGATCTCGTGAAGGAGCTGAAAGCAGAGTGCCTGCAGGCGCTTGGGGCGATGCCTGGGCTTTTGAGGCCTTGGAGCCTGAGATCCGCCAGTGCTTGACAGTCGCTCCACCGTCTGGAATCCGCCACAAAGCGCCCCAAGCCCGTGGCATGCCCGTGGCTTAGGGTGCGAGCGATGAAGTCGGCAGCTGAGCCGAGCCTTGGACCTTTGCCGAGGCTGGCACAACTTGCCATTGCTGCTTCGGGTGTTGCCATCGTCCAAGAGGCCGGCCCCAAGACTTAATCGATGCAGACTCGAAGGAACGAAACTCGGCTGAAACTCATGTGGACCGAGGCCCGCCGCGAGTTCCATGGCGCAGGGCGGCCCGGGAGCCCAGTGTCCTTCACTGCCAGAAAGCACCGTTGTTCACCGTACTGCTCAGCCACTGCTCAGCTATGGCTTCTCCTGAGCTCTTCACTCCGTTCTGCCCGGAAGCGTCCCGAGGCCATGGAGACCTGGACTGGTCGAGCATGGAATGCACAGGCCCGCCCTGCTCCGCCGCAGGGGGCATCGCGAGCTTGGTAGAGTGCCAAGGTGCGTTGGATTCCGACATCCTCGAGGACCTACCGGATTCAGGCCGCCATACGAATTCGCATGGTCGTCGCGCTGGTGTCTGGGCTGCGGCTTTCGATTGGGGGGACCGGAGCGAAGGTTGCAGGGACTGGTTTTCAGCACTTCCCGCGAAGGCCTCCAGCGCCGGGTCCGTGCACGTAGCCGCCACTTGATGAGCTCGGCACCCGGCCTGTCCCAGAGTTTTCCATTTTCGACATGCGTTCCATGCCTATGCCTTCCATGCCTTCCGCCGTGCGTAAGGTTACCTCATGCCTCTCACAGGCTGTTGGGGTGCGTGGCAGAGCCTTGTTTTTAAAGGACCATAGGTTCACTGGGCCGGCCGCTTCTTCGTGTAGTGATCGTGGATCCATTCAATCGACAGGCGAGCGCTTCGCATCAGATGCTTTGGAGGCCCCTCAGGGCGACGGTTCTGCACTTTTGGTAACGGTGAACAAGGGCACCATGTCGTGCTCCGAAGAAGGATTTCGGATGTGGGCACTGAAGCGCCAGGTGCACCGCATCGAGGCTGGCTTGGCGAAAGCCTTGTGCTGACAGTGCGTCCCGGGCTTTGTGGCCGTGGAGAGAGGTGAGATGTAGGATGTATAGAATGTAAACCAAATTGCGCAGTGCGAGAAAGAAGCTCAAGCGGAGGAACGCGTTCCAAAGGAAGTCATCCCATAGCACGGCCACAGCCTGATTAGCTGGTGCGAGCATGACCCGATCTGCCGGGTGAGCTTCCACGGCCGAGTCACGCTGCTTTAGCCCAGGGCATGCCCCAAAGCTGCGGTAGTTGATCCAACTCCTTCCAAGTCCAACCGCCATTCGACCCTTCTCGCATACCAACTAGCAACTATGTTTATGTATGCCGGGACCCAGCATGGAAATTTGTTGAATCCTCCGTTGTTCTTCTGATGGAATTGTACGGAGTTAAAGAGAGTCACTCGATTTGCAGGAGTTTAGAGAATCACTGCAGGGGCACGTCTGAGGGCTTTCTTTATGGCATCGGTTCCTGCACGGTTTCAGAACTGCCGAAGCTGGCGGTGCTGCCTTGTCACTTCTCTGGCTGCTGGTGACGGGGTACGTTCTTGGCTTCTTGTCTAGCCTGCATGGTGCAGGCGGAATAGTGGCTATAACGCACTGGACGGTCTGACTCGAATCTCCCATGGACAAGATAGGTATTTGCAGACATGCCAGCCCTCAACAACTGTTGGCAGTACTGTGGCTGAGATTGCAGTGGCTTCTTCGTGTAGTACGTGTAGTCAAGCTCGCACCAAAGTATAGATGATCTGTTGATCTGCTCTGTGAGAATCTCTGGCAGGGGTTTGCTGCACTTGTAGCCTCATTGGGGTCTGAACATGGGGTTCGATGTTGAGAACGATCTTTCGCACCACTGCGGCGCTATGATAGCCGTGACTGACTCTAATGGCAGAGCATGCTAGAGATGCTTATCAGCGAGATTTGACGAGCTCCGCGAACTTGCTTGTGGGTTGAGGCAGGAGTCTTGGCTGTCCACAGAAGGATGTCCCCATGCAGAGGCATGCTATCGGATTTAGTTCGGGACCAGTTGCAAGTGCAACGCGGTGCAGCGCTGCCTGTGCTTCTGGACCGGCCCGGATGATTGGTTTCTGGAGCTCAACAGTGGCTCCCAGGTTGCTGTACATTGCACACATGTAGCACTCATGTGGCTAGTGTCTGAGGCAGCAAGCAACGCAATTAGCACCCACACACACACACCCTCTGTTTCTGAGAAGCTCCTGGAGTCTTTGCTCGCTCCCTCACCGGCACTTCCCCCGCCACATGCATCGCAGAAGGATGACCTGGGGACACGTGGGATTGTCTCCAGAGTCTGCTTGAGCTGTGCGTTGTTGTGCATGTTTTCAGTGGAAATCCGGCGGTCCGACAGTGTAGCAGAAAGGAGCTTGCAAATCTAGAACAATGGTTCCGAACTCGAGTGGTTCGGTGATGGTTTCGGAGCCGTTAACGGACAGCTCATATACCTTGTGATCACCTCCTGTACAAAGCTGATGTCTTTAAGTTATCTTCCTCGGGAGAAGGTGAACGATCAGAAGCCACTGAAGACTTGAGAGGATTCATGCTCAGGCCATCTTGCCGCAAGATCGGTTCCCTTTCCTGATGCCCATGCACAAGGAGTGACTAGCCGACAGGAGTGGGGCTGAGGCCCAACTCCTACTCTGGCCACCTTCTTGCGCTGCGTGGGGTCCCAGAGGATGGCCCACCCCCTGGGTGCAGCCAGCGAGGGCACAGAAGGACATCTCGGGTACGAGTTGCCCTGGTGGCCTTCTGTCGTGCTGAGATGCGCCACAGGCGGACAGACAATGATTCGAAGACCCTCTTCGGCACAGCTCCAAGTGTGCATCCGAGGCCTGCAGGTTCAAGCCACGTCATTGACTCGTTGCCGCCGGCGCCGTCCTGTAATTGATTAATCTGTTCTGCCAGTGCGATGAATTCGCTAGCATGTCCTCAAGTTGACAAGCGGAAAAGTTAAGAGTGCTCTATCTTCTTGCTCCAGGCTCGTTGTTTGTGCTCTGTCCTTCAATGGAAAGCGCAATGAACGAGCTGATTCTGATTGGATTGCGACGGCCAGTCAGTCCAGACGTTTTATCTAGATGTAAGAACAGAAGATTGCCTGTGGTGCTGGCTCAACATGCGCAAGCATTAGGCATGCAGAAAGGTAACTCAGGGGGCGCAGGCAAGTGTATCGAGCTGTTATACTGATAGAGCACAAGCAGTGCAACTAGAGCAAACCAGCAGTTCCTGCAACGCCGCCTTGGACTCGAAGGTGCAGTGCAGGCAGCGATACAGTTTGCCTTGCTGGAGTATCATGTTCTGCCTGCTTACCTGGACTCTTCTTTCCTCAAGGTGTGCCTGCTTTAGCAATACACTGTCAGTGAGATCTTCCCAGGAAGATGAGCTCGCCTCGTCGCAAGTCTGGGGAGGACACGACCGGGGCTAAGGGTGACGTTGCTTCATGATCGAAGCTTCCCACACCCTCTGCAGTCGTGAGGAGGGCCACTGCCAGTCAGAGTCCCAGGAGTTCGGGCCGAAATGGAAATTCCAGAAATTAAGCAATTCTTCTCATGTGGTGCCTGGTTATGGGCACCCTCCTCCTAGTGCAGAGTTGCGTTGAGGGCAATTTTGTTGTACCTTTGGATTTCCGGCTGGGTCAGCTGAGTGAAGCGAAGGCATTTGCTCCAGCTTATCAGCTTTGGAATGACCAGGGAGCGTTAGGTTCAGCGTGCCTTTTCATCAATGGTGCACGTGGCCAGGTGGCACAAAACGGACGCACATCTTACCAAATGTCAGACTAAGTTTCCACAGAACATTAAATGCAAGCTCAATGGCTTATTGACGGCTGTGCAAGATCCAACCTTGTATCGGTCCATCCGCAGAGAAATCTCGTGAGGTACTTTCTTCTCTCTCCGCGCCCGCCCGGAACTCAATCTGCGGCTTGTGCTCCCAGGCCCTGCAGAAGTGCGGAAGAGCCGCATCCCAGCGTGTTTTCTGCAGATGTGGCATCACGAAGCATGCATGACGTGCTTTGCATCCGCACGCTGCGCCTCGCACTAGCAGTGCCTGCATGATGGCCTCCTGGAGGCTGAGAATGCGCTCGCCGCGCACGCCGAAGTCCCGCGAGGCTGGCCCAAGCCGAGCGGTACTCCTCTCCTGAACAGCATATCCATGTCCTACCCGGGTTTCGTAGCGTTTCGACCTTGTGACCTGCCAAGGCCCTCCCTAGTGGGCCGCGAGCACCACAGACGGCCCGTGGGTCCCAGGAGTGGTTCTGGAGATCGGTCTGAGCTGGCCGTTACTTCGCAGTGGGCAGATCCAAGAAGATCCGTAACGCCTGGAGTTCGAGAGCCCACGCGACTGCAAACTTGGAGCAGGACAAGGACAAGCGCTTGGAAGACGCGGACGACCTCTGTCCTTCTGTGTGCTCCGAGAAGTTCAGTGTGTGCGCCGGGTCTGCCGATCCTTGTTGAGCCGGGAGCTTCGCAACTTGCTCGTCTGCAGGTACTCGGAGGCGAGCAACGTCTCCCGCTTGACCCAGCCCGGCTCTCGTCGGCACCAGAACCGGCTGCGAGTTGTGGCGCAAGCGCGTGGGCCTCCCCGCAGGCTCTCGCGGAAGAGCCTGGCGAAGCGCTGCCTCAGCTCCAAAGAGCTCGAGGAGCTCGAGGCCGCGGCCGCGGCCCGGGGGCGCCTTGGGAGCTGGCGGACTGCCCCAGCAACCTTAGCAGGTCATGGAGAAGCGCCGCGAAGTCAGTGCCGCTAGCCTCAGCCGAGGGTTTTTTTGCCTGCACCAAAGAGCCGAGATGGATCCGATACGTGCAACTTGTGCTTGCAAGCCTTTCCGCAGCTCAGGCAATGCTGCGCCGAAACCAAGTGAACTGCCGAAAGGTCCACCGCCTCCTTACGTCGAGTTGGTCTGCGCTTGTCCACAGTTTCGGGTTAAGCATTTGCAGGATTTTAGCTTCTTTGGGCATCTGGGCTTTGGCAAGGCTTGTCAAACAGCACCTCGTAGCCGAGGAATCACGAGAGCGAGCTTTCGCCTGTTTCGTGCGACAGTCGCTTGCTTTGTCCCGCAGCCCCTTCCTTCAGGGACCAGGGCCTCACCTACAAGGGCGGTTAGCCATGCCCCCAAATCAGGTCAAAAGCACTAACATTAAACAGAAGGACAGGACACACAATGAAATACACGATGTACACACGTATGTTTTCATCATACAGCCACAGATGTAGCTTCACCTTCTATCACAGTTGTGTGGTGAAGCGCTCGTTAAGACGCCGAACAGCCCCCGGCCACAGCCCGCAGAGACTTTCCAAGCCAAGCTATTCGTAGATCTCGCCGGCAACAGCACCTCAGCAGCGTCTTGTTTGCCTTGACGCCATGGGGGAGATGCCGGAAAGATCCCCCTGGGGCGCCTTGAGCAGATGTAGGGGTGCTCTTGTTTTCGATGTGGCCGGTGGGCCAATGTGAATGTGTCTTAGTCGCCAGCATCGTAAGGACCCTGGACTGAGTTCGGTCGAAGCATCTGTGGGGCAGAGGAGGCAGGGATTTCAGCCCGTGCAGCCTCTCACAAACTGCAACGCGAAAATGCGACCAGAGACCAAGCAAGGCGGTCGCTGCTACGATCGACCAGCACGGCACTCAAGCTTCTCACTCTTCTCGGGGAGGCTGTGATGGGCTGTGCAGCTCCCACTGTGCAGGATCCTCACGGATGGCGGCACACTGCTTTGGCAGAAGTATCTCGAGAGAAAGGCATTGAGATGCCTTGGAAATGAACGGCCAGAGCACTCGGACTTACCAAGAACTTGGCCCTCGTGTCCAGGCCTTCTCCTTCGCCTCCAATGCTATCTCTGATGCTTTGGTCAGCCGTCTGCGGATGCTCGCGGCTTAAGTTGGGGTACTCTCGCCGTGGTTCGCCAGCTGGCTCTCTTCCGCACGCGCGCACGCGTGCGCTCTCGGAGGTGCTACGTCAGCCATGATTCAGGGGAGACTGCAGTGGACGGGGCTCTGAGAGGCAGCCACAGGGCCAGGAGTTTCGCTTCCTTTTGGATTCGTGCCACGCTGAGCGACTGAGAGGCCCGGAATGGAACATTGAAGATGCCAGGGCCACGGGTTGAGACTGAGTCGACCACCGGCAGTTGCGTTATGTGTTGGAGCCCAGGAGCCACAGCCGTGCGAGATCGACAGCTGGGCGTTCCTTGGAGTCAATGTAGAAGGGCCATTTGTAAAAAGATGGATGCGGATCTTTGGGCTGACAAGAGCCTTCCCCTGACTCCTGACACCGGCCTAATTCGCAGGATACTTGTACGAGGGTTTAGGTTGAGGGGCATCATTGTTTCATTCAGACTTAGCTCTTCCACGAATTTCAACACAATAATCGAACACATCGCGTGCGAAAGCCTCGCAAATGTTGTTGACAAAGAACACCCCAGCAACTGTTGTCACGACACGCTGTCATGCCTGTGTTTGTGTGCGCATGCGGCTTTTTGTAGAGCAGCGGTTCGCAGGCGAATGCATTTGCCGGTTCGGCGAAGTGGGAAAGCCGACGAGGCCCCTCGGAGCAGTGTGGAACCGTAAACTGCTTGCTAGCAGTCTCGGGGCTTCAGTTGTGACAGGCCTCCACATCCGGGGGAAAGCTGCCGGGCAAGCCTCGACGAGGCTTCTCATTGCACAGCGAGCTGTTCGGACATGTAGCAGGAACAACGGATTCGCGGTGCGCACATGTTCCATGTCACCCTAAGACGAAATCCTGGCATTCTTCGTGGCCTCCAAGTCTTTGTGTGCTTGAATTTGCTTGCCAGGCCAGTTTGCGAGCACTTCGCGCCCCAAGGTCGGCGCCGTGCAGTGTAAGCGCACAGCATTCAGCATTTTCCATGAGGAGCAGGTCGAAGACGAGACGTAGTGACATAGTTTCGTCATGGGCCAGGGGTTCACGGGCTTGTCACAGTCAGGCCGCCAGTGGCCTGTCTTCTGTCAAGGAGCTTCCTGTCTGCAAAAGAGGGGATCTGTAGTGGAGGGTCCTACACCTTATAACAGCACTGCAGAGAGAATTCAAGCCTCTTCGGAATGAATCTGTGCATGCAGCATGCCTGATGCATGTTGATCCAAGGAAGGCTACCGACCAGCCTCCGAGGAGAACCGGGGCTACGAGACTGGGGGTAGTGGATGCTCGGTGGCTACAGCCGAACTGCCCGCAGCCCGCAGGATGTTCATGCTGGAGGGCGAGAACACTGTGGATCCTGAAGAGGAAAGGATGCGCGAGGCAGGCATTCGATCGGTTTGGTCTGAAATCAGGAAGAAAAAGCATGTGGCCAGGCCAAAGCCCAAGAGGAAGCAAGGAAACGTGACAAGGAACGCCTTGCTAAGGCCGGGTGGGGCAGGGGGTTGCGGTTGTAGGACTAGAGCTGGTTGAAATATGAGGTCAAGAGGCATTGACCTGTTGCAGCATCTTAAATGTGGTCATGAACTGGTGATTGTGTGGGCACGCGATGTCTGCCATCTGTCTCAAGCCGCTGTTCATGAAACTGTGACAGGAGTCCGAGAAGACGCAAGAGGAGGAGAGGCGGAAGGTGGGCCAAGACACGTCCTGCTATAGGGGTGGATCTCGTGTTCCCACGAAGCACCGCAGCGGTGGTGTCTGTTCTGTTTTATCTCTCTCTCGTGTGTTGTACCTGCCAAGTCTGGAGGCATAAGTCTGCTTGTATGTACTCTTTTGGCTTGGTTAGCCCTGCCCTGCCGTTCCGAGGCGCATCTTTGGAGTCCGCTGTAGGGGCACACTCCAGCCCGCCAGGTGCAACAGCTCCACGAGGAGATGTCAAAGCGGCCGCACACCTTCGACACCGAGGCCCTTCGCAAAAAAGCTCTGCAGCCGCCGGCACGGATCTCTCGTGTGTCAGGGGAATCTCATCTGGGTCGATGAGTTGAAGCCGGAGCGTCTGCCGAAGCCCCCCGGCCTCAGTCTTCAGACCCCGAAGCGGAAAGAGACTGTGTTATGCAGCTATGCCGCAGTGACCGTAGTGCGGAGAAGCTCCTGCAGTGTCCAGGCTCGTGGAAGCCTTCGGCTACTCCGTGAAACGTGAGCCGAAGATGCGGGTGGCCGGGCCGCAGAGAGACTCCCGCAGGGCCGTTTGGGCTCCGCTGAGACTGCGAGCACCTGAGACCCTCAGCCCCCCAGCTCTCCCAGCCTCCACTCGGCTCTCCCGGCTCCCGGCTGCCATAATAACAAGAAGCCTCACGAAGAAGAAGAAGAAGAAGACGAAGATGAAGAAGTGACACATCATATGTAAAAACATGGGGCCACGGCCACTAGAGCAGAGCAGAACTGGCAGGACGACAAGGCAGCCCTCGGCAGGGGCCATAGCCTTCCAGTCTTGTTCCTGCAGGCTGCTGCAGGCTTTTCGGCCTGGGTTTTTTGTCTTTGGAGTTTCGGGACTCGGGTGCCTGGCCGGGACCAAGGAACGACCATGGCCGCCCCCAAGGCCAAGCAAAGGCCAAGGAGGCACCAATTGCACTGGCCGCGTGCAGTTACTTTGGCGGCTAATGACATGCTTCCACACCTGTCCCAATGTATGCATTCTCAGCCCCCCGATCACTTGCCATCATCTAGGAGCTGCTTGAAGTTGCAAAAGAAAAGCAGCTGTGGACGCACGGCTGTGTATTCTCAGCAGCCCACC
>CAJNDV010031793.1:30194-45689 GCA_905221635.1 Symbiodinium sp. CCMP2456 | reverse complement strand
AGGCCCCCATGACGTGGTTTTCTGTAAGTATTCTCTGTCCATCCTACAATCGCTGCATGCTGAGTTGGGCAGCGTTCCCGTCGGCACCGAAGAGTTTTTGGTGGGTCCTGACTTCCAACCGTCGCCGCAGGGCCCTCAGGTGCTCAGGCGAGTTCCTTGTGATGAGCAGAAGGTTTATAACCTATGTTAGCTCGCACCATATGAACATCATCTTCTTTGCCACAAGACCAGTAGAAGACCCTACCCTACCTGCAACCTTTGAAACCACAGGTTCATCTTCTTTCTGGTCTACACGTGTTCATCACTCGCAGAGTCAAGTGGTGCAGCATCTGTCGGCATCTTCGACATCCAGGCATACTTGCATTGAGAAGCGTTGCGGTAATCATTTCGATAGACAGCTTTTGATTGATCAAACATGTCTTGTCACTTTGCGCCGGGTTGCTGTTGCAGGTGCAAGGTAAGCCGACAGCACCCAGAGCAGCGAGCATGCCCTGAGTCCGTTTACGCTGCTCTGGAACAGTCTCTCTGTGTCCTGGTGTCAGGCCTCGGCCTCGGCAGTCAGCTTCGCAGACCTGGATCTGGACCCCTCCGAGTGCGGGAGCCAAGCCCAGGGCAATGTGCATTTTGCGGTATCTTTGGGATCATCTCTCGCTCTCACGCGCTACTGTTGTGGAGGCTTGGTGGCACACTGACATGGACCGAGCCAGCAGATACATCTCAGGCCGGCCGTCCAGGAGCCACAATGACTCGGCCCCTTTTTGTTGACTGTAATTTTGTATGCACAGTGTCCAGTAGTAGACTTGAATTTCGGACCGTGTACCATGCGAACGCAAGGATGCACACACCTCATGCATGCACAGACCATCGTCAGTGAGGTGCTGTTCTACGATGTGTACATCGCTCTGAACACAGCAGGGGAGAATCGGCGCTGTCCTCTGCCTTGTTGCTGACCCGAGTTCATGCCGCTGAAGTCCCTCATGATGCACTTTTCGGAGTTGCACCAATCGAAAGAGGCATTCAGAGACAGTAAAAAGAAAGACTTTCGTGTGAGTACTCATGCAGAATTCCGAGGACCCGAGTCGGAAACCCTGTGCCAGTCCTGACGGCCCAGACAGACTTCCCAGTCGACACACAGCGGGACTGAGAGGGGAAGGAAACGGTGGAAGTTGTAAGGCCACCGGAAATAATTCCAGGAGCTCAGCCCACGAACTAAGAGATCAGGTCTTTTGGCAAGGACTCCTCGTGCTTCGGACAAACGTCAAAGATCACAAACCTCCAGCAACCAGGCTGGCTAGATCTGCAGATTACTCGCCTTGAACTAGGCACTGCGCCGTATAGTTTGTGCTAACATGCAGAATGACGTCGTTTCGGGTGTTCTGCAGTTTTCAACCACATCTGCACGCCAATTTCACAGCCGATGTGCTCGGGCATCTTGCGATTGCAACAGTGGTCTCAGGCGTCAAAACTTGTCAGGAACAGAGGGACGAGCCTCCGCACCGCTGCGCGAGGATGCCTCCCTCTTCATCTTGGTCTATGCCCGGTCCAGCTTAGTGGAGCAGTCCACTCCCGCCACGCAGGCAGAGGGTTCAAAGGTATCTCACAAGGCTTGGGCAGCTCGAAGGTCCGGTTGCAGAGGCGTAAACTGCATAAACTTGAGGTATCTAGCTCGATGAATCTTTGGGCCCCTTCAAACATTTCGTGCTTTTGAACGTGGGTGACATCCGCCGCGGGACGGGCAGTATCCGTGAGGAGAGACAAAAGACATTAGTGTGCGCCAAGATGAGCGAACAATCAAGCCATTAGACTCTCCTTTGGCCCCGAGTTTGGCAGCCTGTCGGGGTCGTCCACATGGTCGTAGAGTCATTTCCCTTCTAATGAGATGCTGCCATGCTTCCCGAATGCGTTTGCCCCATTCGGCTGCCTCCGGCCTGCAAGGCTCAGAAAGAATTCGTGGCAGTTCGTCAATGAAGGGCTGTGGTGAAGGGCAGCTCCCATAGTCCTGTCCTGTGCTTGCCATGTGTAGGATTCAGAGAAGCGTCCCACGTAACTCGGCGCAAGCATTTGCAAGCATGTGCATCGCAGAGGCCATCTCGGACGAGGCGCGGCTGGTTCCAACAATTGGCTTCACGGACTACGATCTGGACCAGGCCAGGCATGAAGCAGGTGCATGTATGAAGCTTGGTTTTCCGGCGCTAGTTGTCTCCGGATTCTCCAATTCTGGGCTCTTGGCCGACCGGGCCTGCGGGTCGCAGATGATGGATCAACATGGATCAACTGACTTGCACCTAGTGAGGACATGACGCATGTCGAATGACAGCTTTGCTCTTTGAGGACTTAGACGGCAAATCTGAGCTTCCACTGCAACTGTAAGCGCGGAATGCTCGACTTCTGCAAGAACGAGCGGGCGATCTGCTGGACCAAGTTTAAGCACAATATCGGGCCCACAGTACCTCGAGCAATCCACACTCCATGACCACAATCCAGAGAAGTACGCCGTAGAACTACCAATACGCTCTTCCAAGATCCGATGTTTACGGATCGCTGTCGAGGTCTACAGTAAAACCAATCGCAATCGTTCGACCTCACACGTGCTGATGCACACCAACTCCTTCAGGATCAATGCCTCAGTGTGTTGTAAAATCAATCACCAACAAGTCACATATCTATAATCACCTTCCCGTAATCCCTTCCTGAGCAATGCCATGCTCCAAAACCGTCGTAACATATCCAATGCAGACGCTGCAGCGCAATGACAGCGCTCGTGCAGTGGATAGGCGCAAAGTCTAGCATTCTACCTAAACCACACACACGATTCCGCCATCCTGGAACATCGGCCTCCATGCACCAGTTGCATATTATATAGAGGAAGTCACACCCTCACGAAAGAGCACCAGGAAATCGGAACCCTCTGGACCCCACGGAACCCTGTGCCAGGCCGAGCTGGGAGGTAGTATCGTTTGGACGCCGCCCAGTGACGTGTCTCGGTGGGCGCTTCAAAGCTGTAAGGTTCGTGGTGGAACATGAAACAACTTTGGGCGTGTTCGGGATATCCGAGTGAGCAGCCTTAAAGGGAAAGCAGCCAGGTTACCCTCGTGTCGCACTATGCGACCTACTTGGTGGATGATCTCGGAAATCGGTCGCAGGCCGATGTCCGTGTCGAGTAGCCTCGAATCAGGGATGGGTATCGCGGCCCTTCTCACTGAGATTGGTTTGAGCGGTTTGACGTTCCCAACCTTCGGGCCCCAAGTGTGGTTCGATTGACACTAGCAGCTCGAAGGCGGAGTGAGCCAGGACAAGTCAGAGGTGTTCAGGCTGGTCGGTCACGGGTGTGTAATAACAGAATAGATCGTGCGTTTGCCGGTCGTGCCATTCAATCAGCAGGTGGGAAGCGATGTTGCCATCGGAGCGACCACCCAGTTCGATCTGCCTGCCGACTTTGCCCAGGAAGAGCAGTAGTCTGTAGACCGTGGTAAGTGCTAAAAGCATGTTCCTTGGGTAGCAAGGGTAGCAAGGCACAGTGTGTGTTTGTGTGCATCCTCAAAATTAGGGCCAACTACTAATTGCTTGCCGGCCTGTAGTGCGAGATCTGGAACTTCACCCAGCCTTTTTCAGTGGACCTTGTTTCCATGGAGGAGTCCTGGACGAAAGTGCAGGCCCCATCTCCTGCAAGCTCGACTGGACAGTTGAGGGTCGCCGGGTCACAGTGTGAGGCACGCAGGTGATCTTAGAAGGTCTCCTTCGGTTCGTGGCAGGTATCGGTTTGAGCACACAAAAATGAAACTGTGGGGTCTATATGCTCGCAAGTGGGCCCGGAGGTCTTGCTTTATCTCGACCGAAGCCCATTGCCTGTCATGGATTCAGAGGTACGGACCCGTCTCGACAGGTCTACCTTCGTTCAGCACTCGCGGAGCAAACAACCCCTCAGAGCCTGGCTGTCAGTGACACTGCGACTCGTCAATCAATGGAGGAGGGCAAAGAAGTTCTCTCACCGTTGCGCAGCCAGCTTGTCAGCAGATAAACGGTGGCGAGGTCGCTGAAATTGTGGACATCAATTTCACGGATGAGGCGGACGTCAGCCTTGACTGAACCAAGCAACTACGACAAGCGAAAGCCTGGCGAACCATTCTTGCAAACGTGCTACTCTCAGGGCTGCAAGATGGTTGGGATAAGCACCTCACTTGAAGAAGCTACGCATGGCTTCCAACATTGTATTGTGATACTGATAGGACGTCTTTGGATGGTTCGCCTCTTCTCAGAAAGTGATATGAGTCATATCAGATGCCATCAGCAGGATCTTGACGTGACGGAGATCGGCGGCGTGGTCAGCTGGTTGGAGCCAACTGTTGCATCTGAAATCCAGGACACGCCGAGGTAGTTCGATTCTTGGGTTGTGAGGCATACTGCTTCTTGACATCATGTCTTTTCGTCGCAGCATCAGTTTCTATTGCGTATAGTCGTGAAGGGTGTGCCTTGGCGTGGCAGTTGCCAGAGCTTCTGGGAGTGCTGCCAGCAGACAGGGTTGTCCATGCTGCTTCCTTGGCCCCATCCCGAATGCCCATGCATAGACCCACCTATCAGGATTATGTCCTCTACCTGGGTCAGGGAGACAGCGGTGCCAGTCGCGGCTCTTTGGGGCTACCTTGCTGAGATGCGTAGTGCTCGAGAAGAGCCACACCATTGTTGTTGTAGACTTGGTTGCGCGTCTTTTGGCGGGGCCAGATTGCATGTGGTCCTTGGTTGTATTGGCTTGCACGTGAGCGCGCTGTTTGCACTTGTCTTGTGCAGAGTTGTGGGAGCTTGTTTTCACCTGTGAGAATCCGGACCTGGGCATGAGTAAGAGTTTCAGTGCTAGGAGAAGGTGGGAAACCTGGAGTTCTAAGTCGGAGGACGAGTGGTGGCGATCTCTCAACCTCGCCGAGCCAAACCTGCCTTGAACACGAGGCTCGCGGCGAACAGCACTGCGAGCATGACGCAGATCGAGGCAGCCTGTGCATCATTCTCTGCGCAGGGGTGCGGGAATGACATGCAGCATAAGTCGGCCCACACACGACACTGCGGTGCCTGCAGCAGCACGGATTCGCGAAGCAGTTCCGTTGTCAGGTTGAGCATCCTCAGAAGATTAACCTGCTCCACCAAAGTACAACGAGTCTAATGTAGAAAAAGACATATTGCATGCGCTCTGGAGTCAGCGACTGGAAACGACTGCAGTTGAACGGAGCAGAGGTCTTGCTGCCCCAGAACACGGCGCTGCCTTTGGCCTTTGACCGGTTGCAGCTTGGCACATCTGGGCATTCGAATTATGATCCATGCATATAACGTACGTAAAACCTGCAGTACGTACCTGCCTGCAAATCTACATACATACAGGCATACGGACACACGGACATGCATACATACGGAAAGGCTGATGGCAGGGCATGGCATGGCATGGCGTGGCGTGGCATTTCGTATCGTGGTGTGGCGTGGCGTGGCACCGCATTGCATCGCATCGCATCGCATCGCATCGCATCGCATCGCATGGCACGGCATGGCATCGCATGGCAGGCAGTCTCGTAGGCCGGCAGGCAGGCATGCAAACAGGCAGACATGATACAAAGAGAAACATCCATACCTGCTCACATATGTGTGTGCATGCATCGGTCATGCAGAGACGATGCAGACGGGTGGACATCCATAGAAATTCTCCGAGGCTCTTGTACGCCCGCTCCACGCTGGCAGAGCAGTCCACACCAGCAAGCCAGGCCAGAGCCGGCACTAACCGAGCTGGAAGTCCCGTCCAGTTAAGCTCACAGCAAGGCACGAACACACAGGACCCAAGCTGGGGACGGCCAACTTTGAGATCAGCTCTCGAGCAAAAACCTTCAGTGACACCAGGGGTGTAGCAGAAATACAGACTCTGCGAAGCGAAATATCTGGAAGACGTAGCCGGGATGGCGGTGTGCAGTTATTGATTGCCTCAGGGTTGAAGTTACGCTGCGACTGCGGTCTTAGGGGCCGGAGGTGAAGTGCTGGAATGCCAGGTTAGGTGCCTGTGCAAGGCAAGATGCAATTGATGCAATGCTGAAATGCCCGTCAGATCCGTCAGGGCATCAGTGATGCGTTGGTCGCCATGGCGGTGAACTTCACAGATCAGGACGCTCCCCAACTCTGGTCGATTTTCGCAAAGAATGATAGCCAATTATTCACGAACCTGTTTCCCGTTAGGATCTGGACGAAGGCGAGATTGGTGGCACGCTTTCCTGGGAGTTGATTGCGGGCAGCACTGCCTTGGTGACCCAGTTGCCTGGACGAGAAGTTTCAATTAAACGCGTGCGAGGCTTGATCAAGATATGCAAAGGCGGTGGTGATGACGCCCAACTGCCGCCCAACTCGTTCCAGGGTTTGCCTGCAAATCTCAAACCTGCTGGCACTGCTGGTGTGCTGTTGTTGGGGAGGAGAGACTTAGATCCTGTACCCTGGAACTGAATACTCTTGATCTTGAAGTAGTCTTGCCCTCGGACCACCGAAATGATTGACTATTGACACTTGAAATCCGAAGGTTCATCGCCTACATGGCAGACTCGGAGGCGCTGCGGAGATGTGGCCGCCAGACATTCGCAGCCTTGGCCCATCAATTCCTCTGCACATTGTATGTATCATCGGGATCCTACGAAGCCGATCACCCGGCTGCCTTAGAAAGACATGAGGTCTAGAGAGAAGCCTGCCATGTCCGATCAGAAAGCTGTCCATCTTCTGACACTTTTCATCGTGTCTGGAACATTTGAGCCTGATTTTCCGTGATGTGGGGCATGTCGAGTCTTTGCGTTACTCCGCCGCTGGATACAAGACAGATGGAATGTTCTGAGGGGTCACGTAAATCATGCTCACCACCAGCACGGGTTGTCGAAGCATGGAGTGGCGAAACGTAGATGTTCGCTCTAGTTTTGTCATGAGTTGTCTTGTCGTATCGTGTCGTGCGCAGGCTGGAGACAATGTGCGCACTGTGCTGGGGACACGCCCTGCTTCCAGAACGAGTGAATACTGAGAGTGCTGAACTGCCGGGTTGACAATTCCTCGAAGCAGTCTCTCACTCTTATTGTGCTTTCCACACTGTCAGCAGGACTGCAACGCCTATATCTCGATCTCTCGCGCTGGCGCACCCTGGTCACATTGGTCGTCAGGGGGCAGTGACGCAGAAGGGTGCGCTTGGGTGATTTTACGTGATCTTTGGTGGACGTCAGCAGCGGTGGGCTTGCGGATTCAGTATCCGGATGTTCGAATCTTTCGGCAGCTCTGTTTGGATATTGATTCTGCGCATATCTGAGAGTGGCCGTTGGAGGGTGTATCAAGTTCCTGCAGCTGGACGGTAGTCCCTCTGCCCCAGGACGGGTTGAGCTATATTGAGCTATGTAGTTCCTTCGTTTCGGAATGAAGTCGTGGACGGCATGGCAGCTCTGTGGTCCTTTTCCAGGCCTGAACTTTCGGCACAGAACTTCGCACACTTGCTCGTGCAACTTTGGCTGCAACTGTAATGGCTACAGGTGAGATGTCTTGTCAGCTTTGCAGGGTATTTTACAGAGACTCTGCTTGGGGATGCACTTCGGTTGGCCTGTCCATGCCGGATCACCACAATGCCACTGCTGGTGCTGTGCGAAGGTACAAGTAAGATCAGCCTGTATCTGGAGGGCTCGTGACTCTTGGGCCCGTTTTGTTTCTGATCCGTAAACTTGCCGGGTAAGCAGCTTCGGGTGAAGTTTCTATCGTCTTTAAACACGTACCTGGCGCCCGACCCCTACGCTGGGGAGGTATGCCAGATCCAGCCTCTTCGAGCAGACGACACCTGCAGCAACGGCCCTGGTAGACGTCAACGCAAGCGTCTCAGGCGCCTGGGATGTCATGGAGCCGGAGCTTCAGGTTAGCCTTAGAGTCGAGTTTCAACTACCCTGTTCTGCTAGTCGAATGTTCAGGATCCAACGCCCTCTAACAGGTTCGGCCTTACACATGCCAGATACGCCAACAACACCCTCCGTTACACCGCCTTCTCCAAAATCTGTACGGAGAGGGCCCCGGGTCCAACACTGTGGGGCTAACACCCAAGCTTTTCGTGCATGGAGAGTTTGATTTGGGACGGGGATGCAGATCTGCTAAGTGAACTTTTGCAGGCCCGCCCTGACATTGCAGAACCTGCCGAACTCGTGACAACTTGCACTTTGTTGAGGCACTTCGTTTGTAGACCTCGATCTGGATCGAGACCAGCTTGGTGGTGACATCACGTGGACCGTACCGAGTTCTCTGGACGAGGCAAGCGAACAACCAGAGCCCATGTTGATCGGATACGACAGAGTTGAGGTGGTGTCCTGCATGGCTCTGCGTAGCTGCAGCGGCCCGTTTTAATGTTTTGCGCATGTGCCACTGATTCCAGAACGTGCAGGCAGCCTTCCTGAAGACACGCAGAACCCAAGAAGGGCAGACCAAAGAAGACACCCGCTACTTTGAACATCTGATTCCTGCCGACAATCAGATCCGGAATCCGGAGGGTCGCCGGCTGTCCAATCACCCTTCAGGTTGTGAGCTACGCCGTCTACCTCGCGAGTCCTGTTGCAGAGAACCGGTCGCAGCTCAACGGTCTCCTCAGTCCTTCCACGAGCTTGCTAGTGTCTTGGCCGGAGCAATGCGAAAGAAGTTCCAAGCGAAGGGAAGCTGTACTTCCATGTTGGTGTTTCAGGTTTGCCTCTCGTTGGTACAGGTATGTCTGTCTGTTTGTTGTTTGCAGAACTGCCACAGGATCTGAATCTCCTTTGCGTGATGCGAGGCGATTGCGCCGGATACAGAAAGGCAGACCTACACGACTCTGGCAACTGCGCTTCAAGCAGTTTCGGGTTTGCTTAGAGCTTAGCTTCCGACAAGCTCTTCACCAACTTCCATGCTCAATGCCTTTCTTAGGCAGTGTACACCAGATCGGTCCTCGTGGAGCAAAGCACGCCGGACTTGGCTACCCTCGACGATTCCCAGTCTACTGTTCAGGACGAAGATGTTGCTTACATGATGGAAGCCGCACCCTGCAGAATCGCACAGACGGTTGAGATGAGAGTGATCACTTCCTTACCACCATGATCACACAGGATCTAAATTCCGAACGCAGAGCAAGCAGAGACCGTCCAGCCAAGCCATCCGTCTCGGCAGGACCTGAAGTTCGAGGACGAGGAGCAGCAGTTGAAACAGGGTTCGGCAAAGTGGACAGCGGTGGAGCATGATGATTTCTTCACCAACCTGTATAAGCACAGCAAAGGCGGTTGCAAATGTGCAGGCATACGGTGCATCCGGGCAGCATGCATGTATGCAGACAGACGTCCGAAACTGATGCCACCGCCCCCGAGGACTTGGACGCTGGAGAGCTGGCGGGTAACGTGACGTGGACAGCCCCAGTAGACGACCGCTATGTATCGAGCTACCAGGCCAGTCCCATATTGTTCAAGATGTCGCTCACTGAAGACATTTCGATGTTTGCCTTCGTCATGCCGGCAAACACTACCTTGTGAAGGTTTATCCTAGACAATCGTTGGCCCATCGACCCACGTGCACAATAAGTGCAGGATGTCTCATGGACACATTGAGAGCCGTGTGCATGAAGCCTGGACAGGTTTGAGCCCAATTGCAGCCGCTCCGAGAAATGGGTCCTGCAATCAACCGTTCGTATATCGATCTCATCGACCCTGTCTCCTGCCTCGCAGGTGTATTTTGCGAACTTCTCTGATGGCCGCGAACGTTCAGAGATCGGTGCTCCTCTCCCGACGGCCTCTCGTCTGAAGGATCTTCGCTTCTGGAGTGAAGCTTCGGGTCGACAACTTGGCAGTGTCATGCACTTGCACTTGCACAAGTCTGCGATCGCTCCACTTGTAGTGCTAACTGGGTAATTAACTGAAATTCCTCGATTTCAGCCAAGGCGTTGACGAGCAAAGAAATCTTACAGGACACGGCCTTGGAGAGCTTCCAATTCGCCTTGGCCTGGGGCCCAGAATGTAGTATTGCGGCGCTACAGCAACAGTGAGATCGCGTCAGTTCGTGGCACGTTGTCTATGGATCTCCTGAAGTCGGACTCCGCTCAGTTCTCGACGAGGTTTACACGGCCTCCTCGCTGGCGGAGCAAACAACACCAGCGGCCACTGCAATTAGCGCATCCTGTCAAGAATTTCACATCGCCTTCGGGTTACGGTAGTTTGGTGGTTACTCCTCACACGGATTCGATCTCAGATTGGGACCCCATCAAATGTCCTTCAGAATCTGCCGACCTCTGAAGTCTGAAATCTAGCTCTGTTGATAAATCCTCGATGAGCTCTGTTCTGCACAGGACACCTCTTCTGCTGTTGAGGGCCTGCAGTTCACCGACCTGGACTTAGACTTCCAGGAGCTTTCATCCTCTGTCGGAAAGGTCAATTGCGATGTCTGTCCAGGCATAGCTCTGAAAGATTTGGCCTCAGGCTGCATCTCTCGCATCTTTGCAGTGCAGGAGCTGGGTGGCGAGGTCTCGTGGACACTTCCAGTGCTGCCCGTGTCTGTCGATGTGCACCTTGACAATAGCATGCTGGCTCGGCGTGACCGCGATTCGCTGCTTTCTGTCCATCTTGAAGAGCGCTTGGCATGTAACACCATGTAACACCCTTATCCGCACGGACTGTAATGAACGGCCCAGGGCAAAGCTAACTCGAGGCAAATTTCGATGTCCGCAAAGCCGGACCTCTGGTGGTGCGGTGTGCTTCGAGTATCTAATCACCTGCACCGCTTGCCCGCATCCGCTTGAACTGATCCAACTATGGGAGTGCAGTGGTGGGTTGGACGCGACAAAGCACGTAAGTCCTGAAATGTCAGAGTCCTGAAATCCCACTTGTCCGCATGGTGCAACTGAGAAGCCGGATGTCTCCAGGCGCTTGTACTTGGCCCTCAACCGAGCTGGCTCTGGACGCTTCTTCGTGGGGCAAGTTCCTGGTGAGGTCGTGTCGCGGGCCCGAAAGATACCGGTTTTTTTTGGTGCTTCAGGGCTCCTGCGAAACGCGGGGATTCCAATGGGCAATTTTCGAGCTTGGGGGCTTTGCATGCACCACCAGACCTTACCACATCTGTTGAAGCCTCACCTGGCTTGGATGAATGTCGCCTCTCGTCAAAGGTGCAGCTGCTGCCTGGGAACGACTGGGGTCATTCAGTACGTGTTAGTCTGTCAGTCAGCCCGAATGAAGTCCGAGGAACTTCACACTGCCTGCCGACACGCCGAAGGGGTCTTTCAACTACTTGGTCGTGTACACGAGGCCAGAGTTGACGATGACGGCGGGGGGACAACGAGTTCACGGCAGGCTTGTCTCACTCATGACAGCCTGTTGTACGTTCGTTGAGATCGACATTGTTGCCAGCCCAGCGATAGGAATGCCAATGCCCAGATCCCAGATCTATTTTCTTTCGGGCAGGTCAGTGTCCTCCGAGCAGACCACACCGAGTTCTTTGCAAATCATTGACACCGATTCGACGGCAGAGAACATCAGCTTCACAGATAAGGAGATCCGGAATGCAGGTTCTTGCGTGCCATTGAGTGAAGTGAATTGCTGAAGTACATTGAAAGATCGCTCGAAGTCTTGCCCGCGCTGGTTTGGAGATCCTTCACGAAGAGCACTCGCGGATCCGATGCCTGTGCAAGCTGGCGGTGTAGCGGCTGCCAGCTGGGATGCCCTGCTCGCAATAATGCGAGCAGAACATGGATCTGTGTGCTGTACATTTAGGTCAAATTTAGGTCTTACATGCCAGGCTTCCAGGCTCATTTGGCTCATAACTTCTTACCTGTCTGTGGACGTCTGTGCGCGCCCATGTTGCCTCCTGACCGCCTGTTTGACTCCCAACCAGCCGTGTGCGACACTTATCTACCTGTCTTGCCGTCCCAGCAGCCCCAGCGATCTGCGCAAGCAACTATTGCAGCACGTTCTGACTCACGCGATCTGAGCCAGCGGCTATGCATCACTGCTTTGCACAGCGCAGCTCTACCGCTATGTTCCGGCCCGCAGGATCTCGAAGCCGGCGAGATCGGGGGCACCGTTTCGTGGGCCGAGCCGATGGAGACATCGCAAGTTCAGGAGCCATCAGGGCGTTGAGAGCATGAGGTTCCGGCAGGTGAAGTGGTAGCATCCTCTCCCTCTAGCATGCTGTGGTTCACTGGGCAAAGCTCATAAGGCACACCCCTGGTTCAATGGACTCAGGCACGCTCCGTCTCTCATCGTATCTAAGCTCCGCACGTATTGAAGCCACGAGACCTTGAAGGACTACCTGCTCTACCTGGGCGTGAACGACACCAGGCAGAGGCCAGGTCTGGTTCAGGTCTAGGCTGCGGTCTCGCTACGTCGGCAGATCGGAACTTGAGTTTAGACCCCAGTTCAGTGGAGGAAGCTCGCAATGCTGCAGGAGCTCACTCGGACTCAGCGTCGCGGCCGCCAGTCCAGCTACTGTGCGAGAGGCCCACCCCGCTCTGGTGCGGTTCGGGCATGTGGAAGACGTGCTCGCAAGGCAATTCTCGTTATCGGCCCGCGGGTCAGAGTGAGAGATTCATAATAGCCTCTGTTACGAGAAGATATAATGTTTGGGGCCGGTCGTCGGAACATTGCAGTTCACTCTCTGCTTTCCTGCCTGGGTCAGAGCATGCTTCTGCGGCCACAACAAGGCATTTTCAAACCGAGTCCAGGCTTCTGAATGTTCCATTCCCAAAGCCCAGATCTATCTTCGAAAGCCACCTCGGAAACCGATTAGGAACAGAAACCACCACCACGCTTCCATCCTCAAGCAGAAAGCTGCAACAATTGGCCGATGATTGAAGGCCGATCTGCTCGAAGACACTTCTCTGGCGGCATTCGACCAGATCTGGGCCACACGTCCTTTTCAACAGAGTTGTTGGGGCCCAGTAGTTGACGAGACGTGAGTAAGCTACGAAGCCTGGGCCTAGACACCCACAGCATCCGCAGTGAGACGACGTATTCGGGGCGTTGAGGTCTACACGCGCTCCACCTTTGCAGAGCAGACAACCCCGGCGTTTCAGGCACGGACACGCAGTTGCACCCGGCACATGTTTGTTATTTCCAGTACTGCTGAGAACTTGCACAAAAATTGGCAGAGGGCCTTGGCAGTCGTGATAGTGTTGTGTCAGCGAAAGGCGCCGAAATCGTTGTTTGTGTGGATAGTTGCTGGTGCAAGTGGGATGCACGTTCGTGCATCCCGAACAGCAGTGTGGCTGCAGTTAAAGCTCATGCGGTCCTGTGAGGACAGGCAAACACCTCGTCGGAGAAACACCCCGACTTGTTGAAGAAAAGCATGCAAACAGGACAGCCATAGATCAAAGGATCAACCCTGGCAAAGACGAAATCGTCCCGCTGTTCAACCAAGCAGGAGTTGAGATGAATGCGGTCGAGGAGGTAGTGTCAGGATGCCCAATTGCAGTCCCTGTCCCTCTGCTGCCTGGAACGGAGAGCCCTGATTTCCGCTCCTTTTCTTTCAAGCAGTGCACAGAGCTGGATCTCTCGTAACACGGGTGAGTGTAGCAGGACCATGTCGGCCATGAAAAGCCAGCCTCAATTCTTCAAGAAATTCGTCGAGTCGAGCACGAAGCACGGAAAAGTGTGATCAATATTTTGCATCACTCTTCCCTACAGAATTCATCACGTTCTGGTGTGCAGAGAACTCCGACTTCTAAACCACATGTCTGAATTGTTGTTTGCCAAGCTGGGTCACGGTTCCTAAAGTGCTGTCTTTTGAGAATGGCAGTTGGCTTTTTTATTCATTTTCACCTCAAGGATGATGCATTTGTTTCGAAGCTTTCTTGCACGTAGCCGACGATGCGTCCATTCACGTCAACATGTTCGATCTTGCTCCGTTCCCGTTTCTAGAGGTCCTAGTGCTGCCGTTTAGTTATTCCAAGTTTTCAGCTGGAGTGGGGGGTCGTTTGAGGACGGTCTTCCTTGTTGCAAAGCCACCAGTGAGTCACTACTGAGCGTGTGTGTGTGTGTGTGTATGCGAATCTGCCTCTGCTTCTGTGTCCTTGACAGTGCAAAATCTACGTCGCGTAGCTACGGCCAGAGGTGGTGAGCGATGCCATCACGGTGATGACCGTGAATTTCACAGACGAGGTGCGCATCGCTTTCTGCTCTCACCGTGACCACATCGTAGGCGCACAGCAAGGGATTCTCGAACTCCAGCGTGGCGGATTCCGTTTGAGGAAATCAAACGCAGATGAAGCGGCGCTTAAGACTTACGGCAAAAGTTCCGGCGTGTAATCAAGATTCAGCACAACTTTCTGCTTGAAGGATCGCACAGATCCCTTGCTGTCGGATTTCACCGTGAAAGCTTCAGGAGTTGAGCATAGCCCATCAGCAACTACATTGAAGTTGTGCGTTGAGTATACTTCTTACTAGTATCAATTTAGGAGACGCGAACACACCAAGCTGAAAACTCGACGGGGCTCCCTGCAAGACAGGACCTGGACGAAGGAGAACTTGGAGGTAAGATTGCCTTTGATGTTGCATCGGGCGATACATCGCAGGCATCTCGACCTTGCAGCAGGGTTCGGTTTTTTCAGTTGCTCGTGTGTCCCTTACGCATTGTGTAGATGGCTGCTTTCACGACCGTCGGAGAGTGTCCAATGGGCTTACATTGAGGCTGGCTTTGTCGGCCTGCCCGACGTGCTCTGTCTGTTTGTAGGTATTCTCCCGCCCAGAATGCAGCAGTTATCTTCAGCTGTGGGTACCATTCAGCGGAAAACAGAGAGGGGTAAGCCGAAGCGGAGGGAGAGACGACCCCCGACGAACTTCGCCGAACCCCGCCGCCCTTCGCCGAACCCCCCCCCCTTGTGGTTTACTTATTCCTATTACTATTAATACTTATTCTTATTATAACTACTATTGCTACTACTAATTAATATTATTCATATTATATTAATAATACTATATTAATACTATTATTAATACTATATTCATACTCGTAATACTACTACTACTAACTACTACTACTACTACTACTACTACTGCTACTACTACTACTACTACTACTACTACTACGAATACTATTAATACCATTAAATACTACTAATATAAATCATACAGTTAATACTAATAATACTACTATTATTACTGCTATTAATAGTATTAATATTAGCAATACTGTTAATTAATACTTTCAATACGATTAATATTATTATTAATACTATGAATATATTAATACAATTAATACTGCTAATACTATTACTATTGTTAATATGTTATTAATACGATTAATACGATTAATACGATTAATACTATTAAATACTATTAATATCATTAATACTATTGAGGCTATTAATTTTGTTCATATTATGAATATTATTAATACTATGAATATTGTTAATGTCGATTATTCTTACTAGTATTACTAGTATTATTGCTATTCCTATTTTTGGAAATATCATCACTATTATTGTTATTGCTATAATTAGTATAAGTATTTATAGATATTTCAATA
>CAJNDV010031793.1:3384-30094 GCA_905221635.1 Symbiodinium sp. CCMP2456 | reverse complement strand
TCAATAATACAACATATTGTGATAATATATTTTGGTATGTCACATCATATTGTATTACATTTGTGCTTCATAGAGTATTATATAAAAGATATTATTTTAAAATACTTCAGGTGTTGCTAATATGATATTCTACAAATGTTCTTCTGTATTTTAAATTGTCCATTCCAAACGGCTGAACATTAACTTGTCCTTGATCAAACTGTTAAATTGTCGAAAACCTTTCACAACAACAAATCCGCCACCCTGCGCCACCCTGGGAAATCCTCACCGGGGCGAGGTGGTGAAATTTGACGCGTATGGTGCAGACTCGGAGGCGGAATGTTTTGTGCTGCAGGGGGATGGCAACTTCTTTTGCAGCTGGGAGTTGATCCACCTGCGCTTCGTTCGGGATTTGGGGATGTAGGGTTTCCAGCCAGCGTTTCATGCGTTTCTTTATGGATCGTGCCGAGAAGCGATTGCTCTCTGGAAGGATGGGCGTGGGTATCGCTTTGCACTGGGCACAGTACCTTGGCAAGCACGGTGTCGGTGCGTGCGTGCGTTTGTGCAAGCGTGGGTGCATGTGCGTGAGAGACTCATTAACTGCTCCGTGCATGTATCTACCATCATCTACCTGTTGTAACTAGTATCTACCTGTCATTCAGACATGCGTGCATACGTGCATGCTAGTGCATGCAAGTTTCCGTTCCGTTTTGAGACCTGGCCTAAGCGATCTGCGGGGGCATCTTCAGCGGATCCGAGGTCCCGCTGGGCACGTGGTCGCTTGACGTTTCTCCAGAACTATCAGTCCAGAACTTCTCACACCTGCTCCTGCAACTCGGCCACATGGCATGCCTGGGTCGCGGGTCCTTGTTGGTCGGTTCTCGGTTCCACTGGGCCGACTCAGCAATAAAGCCTTGGTAGTATGTTAGTGACGGCGGTGCTTCTAAACCCGAAGCCACAAGGCCGCAAACCCCAAAGCATCTAATGCAACCACTAGTGATGAGAAGCTCGCCTATGCAGTTCTGCCGTTGCATGCTGCTGTGCTCCATCCTAGTCCAAATCGGCGGCAAACTGCCAGGTATGCTCGATCCAGTCTGTTTGAGCAGACAACCCCTGCGATCATCGAATTGACAGACGTCAACGCCAGTGTTTCAGGCCTGGGAAAGAGCAGCTTCCGCTTGGCTGTCTGTCTAATCTCCTGGCAACTCCCAAGCCTTATGCTTGGTCCAGCTGTGCCAAAAAAACCTAAGTACTCTTACTGTGCAGTAGCGACGGAAGGGCAGCGCAACAGTACTGTAGCGAATTTAACTTCAACTTGTTGAATCCATGTTGAAACTTTTGTGCAGCTGGCCCAAGTCTCGGAAGCCAATATCGAAAAGAGTGGGTGTGCATGCAAACTTAACTTACTCAAGAGGACTGTTTGTGAGGCACATCTTTCACCGATCTCGACCTTGACGCCGAAGAAATCGGTGGCCTCGTCGCGTGGACTTTGCCATACAACTTGGCCCAGGCTGGGCCCAGGCTGCAATGCCCGTCTCAATTCTTCAAGTCGCCAGCACAGCCAAGCTGCCCGGAACCGAAACCTCGAAGCCTCCCTTTTCGGACATCTTTTGTCGCTGCGGAAAGGTCGTTTTCTACAATGTCTACCTCGTAGACGGTTTGGGCACAAATCGATCGCAGATCAATGGTCCGCTGCCGGCCACCGCTGACTCTATCGCGCCTAAGCAGCGTTGGCACATGGTACTCTAGCATTCGCAATCAATTCGCAAATCTTCCAAAAAGCAAGTGTCCACCGGAATCAAATCTGGTGCCTCCGCTAGGACTGCCAGAATGGAAGTGTTGCAAAATGTTGCCTCCTTTCTCGTACAACCGCGTTCCTCATCGATCCAATCCAAGCCTGCTAAGGTCATGCCACCCAACACGCCACGGCAGCAGTACACCAGCCTTGCTCCATGTCATGACTGAGCCCGACCTGTTTGAAGCAAGTTAGGAGGTTTGTTAGAGAGCTGCAATCAATCAGTGCAGGACATGCTTCGAAGCTGGTCTTGCGATTCGGATGTAGTAAAGGAAACCAACTTAACGTCGAGACAAGGCTATGCAGCTGTCCCGAAAGCACGTTTCCTCCAGGTCCGGTGTTCAAGATTCTCATTTCCGGCTCCAGGTTGTAGGTGTGGCTCCTCATGGGCTGATTGATCAGAGCAAAGCACCTTTCGGCAGCCGACGACGACATTACTTGTAAGTAAAGGGCAGGCTGCAAGTTCCGCACGCAAGCAAGACTGTGACTCCTTAGATCTCCCTAGCGGGCGCCTTTTCATATGCGTTCCTTTTGAGGTTGTGTTCACGCAGTCTGCCCTTGCCGAGCAGACAACGCCCGATGCAGTGGAGGCCCCCGGTCTCCGGTCGTGCCAGCGTCTGCGTACAAGTCTGCAGCACTGCAGCAAGACCCGATTTTGCGATTCTGTCTTGCGTTGGCTCCAGATCCACCTTCGGTGCTTAATCGAATTCCAGGCAGACGTTCGCAGGCCTAAGCTTCGCATGAGCAGTCGCACACTGTTGCTTGAAGGTCGAAGATGTCTCCTCGTCCGTGGAAGAGCTCGCCTTCGTCGACGAGGAGCTCAGGGAACGGTGCCAGCTGCAATCAACCAGACAATTTTGCTCGATGCTGTGCAGTTTGGCCTTTGGTACGACAACGTGTTAGCATGAGTCTGGAAAGCCACCAGAGTTTGCCGAAGTTCGGCTGGAAGGATCTGGATGCTGACGAGCTAGGTGGCAACGCTTCATGGGCACCAGCGAATGACAGCCGGTATGTCACGGGCTACAAGGTGCAGCTTTGAACATCGTATACATTGTGTCAGATGTGGTTGGTCGCAAGCGGCAGTACCAGTACCAGAAGTGCTGGGTTTGTGATCGAGCACTTGGGTTAACCAAAATCCAAAACTGCGCCTGTCGATCTGGAAAGCTGTTTACTGCACCTTCGTCTCAGATTCAGCACTCTTGTTTACTGATTGAGGGCTTTCGAGGTCCACCACCTGGTTCCTACCCAATGGCTCCCAAAGACCCAGCCAAGTTTTCGCATCAGTCGCTTGCGACTTTGGAATCTTGCAGCTTTTCAAGCTCCACCCTTTGTTTTGTTTCAGCACTGTGGCTGCTGCAGTCACAGATGCACATGATATGGAAAGATGATTGACATCGATCGAATGCCTAAGCAGAACACTTGTTGGGATCACGAAGAAGCCCGCAAGATCCCACAAGTGGGATGCACCCGAAGTTAATTCCATGTGCATCATCCGCCTGTCTTCAGCTGCTTTCCGCCGTTCACTTCATCCCGATTCATCTGAATCAGGTTCTGTTCGTTGAAAGGCGTTGATGAACGGACACCTGTCGGCCAGGTCTACCTCGCGAACTCGTCGCAGGGACAAGGCCCCAGCCTCCGTCAGTGCTTCAGTTGCCGGTGTTTCGGTAGTGACGGCCAGGTTGTTGAAATACACTTAATTGTCACTTGAGCGACGGCTTGTATTTGTGTCAATACTATGCTCTTTTGAAACGAGATAGCTCCTTGCGCTACTTTGTTGGCCCGAACTCGCTCTAAGAGGGGATCGAGATATAGGCTCATTTATGATCAGAGCTGCTACTGACGATACTTGAACGAGATCCAGTTTTCCTGCCAGTACTTAATATGATGAAACGAGATAGGGGCACCGCTTCGAGATACCGCAAGCAGCCTAAGCCTTGAATAAACGCAGCGGCTCAGTTAGACTTGAGTTGTGAGAAGTTCAGGCCGGCAAGAGATTGGCCTCCTGGAGTCGGCCGCAGACACGGGTCTCGAAGTGCCGGATCGTCACGGGAGGGCAGGGCACGCGGGAGTAGAAAGGCACCGGCACCTTCAGGATGCAAGACAGAACAGGATGTTGGTGCATGGCTTCGCATTTGGCTCCCCACGAGGCTCCGGGGTTTTGGGCAGGCAGTGATGTCCGCCATCAGACTTTATCTGTTGGTAGTCCCGAACAGGACCATACCGTCAACTGTAACTCCTCGCTTTCGAATTCGAAAATCACCTCGCAGAGCTGCAGGAATCTCACAGGTGAGTGTTCGGACTTTAGGCCGAAGGTCCTGTCAAGCGTGGTCGATTCGAGAAGTTTTGCCAGGACAACACGGCCTTGGAAGGATTTCGCGCCTTGTTGGTCCAAGCCCAAGCACGCAGCTGGGGAGTCGCAGTTGGCGGTTCGTAGGGCCTCGTGCTGTGGTCGTAGTCGCACTCCACGAGTCTGCGGCTGAACTGTCATATGCCACTCAACTTGTCAGGTGTACACCTTCTCCTCGCTCGCGGAGCAGACCACACCGGTCGCGCAGCCTCTTAGTGTGCCGTGCTCAGACATGCATAAGGACTGCTGCAAGTGTCACGAGCCCCGGGCATGACTTGAAGCCGGGTGAATTTCAACCTCGTACCCTCGAGAAAGTCTGCTCTTAGCGCTAAGAGGAAGCCACATTCAGTCAATTGTCGGTGAGTCGTTCAACGCCAACATGTTCGGCATGTTCTGTCTAAGCGGCACAAGAAGTTGTTGTGGCTCTTTCAGGGTCTCTTGCAATCTTTAGGGGCGCAGTGTCAGTAGGGCACGGAAGCCCCCTTCACCAGCAATCGAGAGAAGCCTTGTAGAAAATGTGTAGACTCTGCCGGGTGTAGTCCAACGCATCGTGTCCCGAGGACGTTTCAGTGACAATCCAGAATGTGAGTTTCGTGGATTTCGACCTGGATCACCAGGAGAAGCTTCATGTGTAACATGCGATTTTGGAACGGTCTCTTCTTGGTTACCTCATGCGCTGTGAGAACTGCATTTCAAGCGGGAGAAGTTGGCTGGCTGAGTTCTTCTGGTGTTTCATGCTACTCGTGGGCCAATGAGTTGGGGCTGCGCTTCGGCTCTTGCTTGGCGGCATGACAAGTCCCCCCCTTGGAAAGGCGGACTTGGATAAGAAGCCCAATGGTTGAGAGGAGCTCGAAGGATACCGGTGCCATCGCAACTTGAAGCCTGATCTACTTTCATTCATGTTTGGACACTGCATCCACTCGCGAGCCCGATTCGCTTACAAAACAACCCAGTCCCATGTATCTCGGCGCAGCCATTGCTGCTTCATTTCCACAAGCTAGCTGCACACTTCAAGCCTATCATCGGCGAATCTACGCAACACTGCCGCAAGCTCTGAGCTGCCTTCGGCAGGAACTGGGCGGTGAGATCTCCTGGGGCCTCCCCGCCAGCACCGTGCCGACAGATGTGCACCGCGCCTGCAGTGGTTAAAATAGGCCACTGCGATGTTGAGTGTTTCTTAGTTGGGTCTAAGTCTAAGTCTAAGGCCTAAGATTGTAAGATGATCTCATTTACGACCAATTGTCAGAGGACCTGAGAGATTCAGAAAAGAATCGGCAGCCCTGACCCTAAGCCAGGTCCACGTTCCCAATCCAGGCCCGTGAAGTGTACGTGTCCACGAAGCTTCCAAGCGTTTGAATTTCATGTCCATCAGCCTACCTCACCTGTTTGTCTACCGATCGTTGTTCTGATCCATCCATCTGTCCATCCATCCATCCACTCACCCATCCACGCATGCACCCATCCGCCCATCCTCCCATCGTCTCAGCCGACCACCCAGCCACCCAGCCAGCCATCCCTGTGCCTCTCTCTTCTGTTGTCTGTATGCAGGTCTGTCTCTCTGTCTGCATCCATTCTCTCTCCCGCTCTCGCTCTTTCCGTTCTTTCTCCCTCACTTCAGTCAACCCACATTGCCCACGAAAGCAAACACCTTGCTAAGTACAAGACGGCTATGATCCAACAGCTCAACTCGAAAAGCATCCTGCAACCTGAAATTCTCCAGCAACTGAGCCTCTTCGACTCAGGTCCGTGTACCTTGCCATGTCTCCCAGTGGCTCTGGCCGTTCTGTGGTGGCCCATATGCCAGGAAGCACATACACCGTGGCGCTCGCAACAGTCCCTTGGCTGTCTTGCCATTTGAGTGCCTCAGCGACGCGTCGACACGATCCCGAAGCCGACTCACGCGCCTCTGCTTTTCGAGGACACACCCAAAGGTGCTTTCCATTTCGTGGCCGTGTACGCAAGGCAGCTGGTGATGTTTGTACTGGTCCACTGCTTGGACTTGACTGGTTTCTGTGTTTTTTGGAAATGCAGTTCCCCGGCTTATTGCTCACGATGTAGCTTGAGCTAGGAGCTCTGCCAGGTCACCCTTTGCCGAGCAGACGACGCCCTCAGTACTGCAGATCACAGATACCGATTCCTCCGTGGGCAATCTCACTTTCGTGGACAAGGACGGGTCATGCAGGAAGTTGCAGTCACAAATTCACCAGCTTTGCTGACCACGAACTGCACGCAGCGCCCTGTTTTCAGGTTTTGTGGTTGGATCAGCATCTCATGTACGCAGAGAAAAGTTTCCTGAAGCTCCCAGAACTGCAGGATCTCGACCTGGATGAGCTCGGTGGCATCGTTTCTTGGGACGAGTCTGCAGACACTGCGCAAGTGCAGGAGCGTGTCCACCGGGCTTGGGGTTGAAGGGCATCGGTTCTACAACCGGGCCGACCAGAGTGCCTTTTCGTTTTAGCTTCGAGCGTTCTTTTTGTCGAAACAATCCGGTAGAAATGGCGGGAACTTAGTGCTGCCAACATCCGACATGACCTCAGGACTACCTGGTTTTCCTGGCTGCAAACGCCAGCGGAGATGTCCGAAGTGCAATTGGTTCGCCACTGCCGAGCACTGGGCCTTTCCTTACGCTGGAGGCTCCACCATGACTCACCATGACAGCCAGCCAAGCATTTGCAAGGCAAAGGACCACGAGTACCCAGCAAGTCTGCTTTGATACGTGTCATCTGTGGCGTTCCATGGCATCCCTCATGATCACACTTTAAACTCATTCTAAGTATGAGGTGCACTTTATGTTTCGTCGAATTCAGAAATTCAGGTTAGAAGAATCTCCTCTACCAGTGTCTTCGTATGAAGACCCAGCTATCCTTGCTCAGGCACACTTGCAAGGCAGGTGCCAGGCATGTGGTTGGACACACTCCATGGGCCAGGGGTCCAGTTTTCATTCATCTTGCCGTCTTTCTCTGGATGAAAGTTCAATCAAGCACGCGGTTCGATAGGTTTTGGGAGGTTTTGGTCTGAAGGCTTCAGAAGCAGTTTCACGCAGCAGGCACAGCTGCCGCCTAACACGGGCTTGATGGTTTTCAAGCACGTGGCAGTGGCTTGGCTGAACGACCGTCGCGACTCTCAGCATGTCCAACATCCGGCCCGTGGTGCATTGGCAGCGATTTAGACCTGAGAGTAGATCAGTGGATGTGATCCTCGTGTGATCTCTGTCTCTGCTTCAACAGAAGCCAAGCCACGGCCGATGGCCGATGGTCCAGGTCTATGCGCGGTCCACGTTGGCCGAGCAAAGCACGCCGGTCTCCCAGGACTCGGTTCGGCTCCCAAGGAACATTCTCATGCTCCAGTCTGCAGCCACGGGCACCGTTGCAGTGGAGACCTTAGGCGTGACACTACTCGCATGTCTTTCGGCCGCTGATGTGCTCTGTCGCGCAATACCCATCGGTACCGATGCAAGCACAGTCCCAAGTCTGTCCGAAAGGAGCTCAGTGATGCCTTCCTTACCTTGTCCGTGAATTTCACCGATCAGGACATCTACCGTAACAGTCAGCTGACTGGCTGCGTGACAGACTCCGGAGTGACCTGCCGTAATCAGGTTTTGATTCAGAAGCCGGAGTGCATCATGATAAAGCGGGCTTGCTGAGGAACGCCACAAAACCGAAGCAACCTTTTTTCGCGGTCTGCCTGTATGCGCTTGCTGTCAGCTGGCACTTTGCGGCCCAGCCACATTTTGGTGGGATCCTTCGTTGTGTGCTTTTGTCGGTTCGCGTTGGCTTGCTCACAACAGCTGTTTTTCTTGTGCAAAGCATGACATCCACCAAGGTAGTAGCCAGTAAATCGAGACAGCTATGCAATGTGTTCGGCAGCGACATGCCGGGTCCGCCTTGAAGTATTCGTCTGGCTTCAACTTGGGTGGGGCGGTGCTGTGAATTGGGCGCAGCTGTGTGGTGCAAAGACAACCGGTTGTCTCGCCTTTCTCGAATACGAGCTTGCAGGTCTGCTGCCTGAGACATGGCCTGTTGCTATTGAGCGAGAGGTCTTCGGTGTGGCTGCCGGCACATGAGCTTGTGAAAGTCCGCCTTGTGGGGTGGGGACACTGCAAGTCTTCGTGAACCGAACTCGAAGGCTTTTAACACACTTTTCTCTGTCGGCTCGCTCACGCAGCATGCAGCTTGTCTTGTGTCGTTTTCCAGAGTGCAGTCCCACACGCATGCCTCACTACAGCGCAGGACTTGGACGAAGGAGACATCGGAGGCGAAGCATCGAAATCTGGCATAGAATATCTTGTCCTGGCGAGAGCCGGATGCATGGTCTGAGTCTTGCGGGCGTGGGGATTTCAGCTCTTTGTCGGAACATGTCGGAGCTGTTGAGTCCAGGTTGGCTGTCCTCTCCGGTTTGAGTTCAGGCGATGTTCCGAGCAAGCTTCATGACATATATACAAGTAATACTTTTGCGCTTGCACCTTCGAGAGCGCATAGGGCGCAGGCGCATTGCCAGGGCCCTCATAGGAGAGTACTTGTCCAGATTAGATCAACCGCACCTGGAGCTCTTGACGAGCACGACAGTACTATACGAAGTAGCAGGTCCAATCTTCGCTGATTTCAGAAGTAGTTTTCTTTCCGAACGTCCCCGCCAGGCACACTTGCCTTTGATCTTGCTTCGGGCGATATTTCGCAGTTCCTTGGCTGGACTCAAAGAGCATAAAGAAACTTCGAAGAAAGCAGTGAGGTATTTTGCACCGAACGGGCACGCAGACCGTGCAGTCACTTTGAGCAAGCCTTCTGCGCTTGAAGCTTCAGGGCAGCTGTGTCTTCTGCAGCTTGCTGAACATACAGATCCAGAAACAATCACTTTCCCTGTGCCCGGTTTCCCAGTGCCGGCAGTTGAGTTGAAGTGCAGAGACCCTCTGACTCAGGCTTCAGCACTTCGTCATCTATCTCGCGGATGCAAAGGCAGACTTTTTGCGTTTCTCCAGCGACACACACCTCGGGATTTGAAGAAAGATGTGTGTTTCGGTGATGAACTTAAAAGCACTACAGTTCATCTGCGCCTTAGTAAACCCCTGCCGGACTCATGACATGTTATGATGTTATGATCGTATATGATAGTCGCCTTGAGTGCGGACCGGGAGGCTGGTCCCGGCAGATGCTTGCAATCATGGTCATTTGCCGTATTAAAATTGCGAGAGAGGTGCGATGCCGGGTTCAGAGGCGAGAGTTGGCCCAGAGCTCTGCAGGAGCATTCACATGCGTTTGGTTCGTCTTGAGGTGCCGCCATTTCGACGCTTCCACCTTGGCGACGCGATGCCAGGCGCGACGACCCTGACGGCCATGAACTTGGCATTTTTCAGGCTGCCTCCTTGTAGGGGATTGGGATAAGGGGCCCTGAGCGTGGCTTAGGTGGCACCGGAACTGCCTGCGGAGAACTTCACGCACTTCCTCGTGCAACTTGGCATGGTAGGGGCTCAACTTGGCAAGACTTGGCGGCTTCCAGCAGAAATCTGGTATACAGAAATGTATTCAAAAGGCTGCACTACGGCCGACTGTCTTGGCACACTCTCAGACGAGCCTGCCATTCAAATCCACAATCGTTTTCCTGTGTATACTTAAATAATAGATAGATAGGCAGAGACGCGGAGAGATAGATAGACAGATAGACGTATAAGGTGGGCGAGTCGCCAAGCCGACGGACAGACAGACAGACAGACAGACAGACAAACAGACAGACAGACAGACAGACAGACAGACAGACAAACAGACAGACAGACAGACAGACAGTGAACATTGGTTGATAGGCAGTAAGGTAGATAGACAGAATGATAGACAGGTAGAGAGATGCTGACATCCCGCCTTGCGACGAAACATCTCAGGTACGGTCAGTCCAGCCTTTTCGAGCAAACAACACCTTCAGTGGTGGAGCTGGTGGACAGCAATGCCAGCGTTTCTGGTGCCCCGACTTCAGGTTCGTCTTGGCGGGCGCCCGCCCGCGCGGTTCAAAGCGTGGGTTCACGAGCTTTGGAGAAGAAAGCATGTTCGGAGGAAGGCATGACCTCATGCAGCGCCCCGTTTTTTTGGTACCTGCAAGGCTGCACCGATAGGGAATCACCGTGTCAGGTATACATGGGCCTCTTGCAAACGCTTCCTGAATCCGTTTTGTCAGGCACTGCTTTCACTGACTTGGACCTCGACGAGTACCAGCTCGGGGGACGTGTGTCTTGGTCCCTGCCGGAAAACTTGAACGAGGCAGGAAAATTAAGCCGCTCTCTGCCTCAACCTAGAATCCTAATCAGGAACTTCGAGAGTGCTTGAAGGCTTTGGAGCTAGCTGCAGGAGGTTGTTGGTGAATGTTGGTGATCTCTGCCAGTCCTTGCGAGTCGCTCCGAGCATTGTATGCAGTCTTTTGCCTCGTGCTTCACCCTCATGTAGCAGGTGACGCACTACAACGTATATTTCTCCGATGGCCTCGTCACCAACCGCTCACAGATCAACGGCGCATTGGCATTCACTGCAACATCGGTGGAGGCTTAGCTATGTGAGAACTTCATAACAGTTGGTCGTGATGCCTGCATGTCCTTCGCACTTTCCATTGCAAGGATCATAAATAGCAGTCAATAGCAGAGTTGACCCGCTGGCATGCGGGCTTCTGCTGTTTCTGCCGTGTGCAGTCTGCAGATGCCTGCAGGCTTCGCGGGGTGGAGCAGAAGCTAGAGCATGGTGAGAGTTCGCGACAGCATGACTGGAGATCCACCTTGTCGGATGTACGGACCGTTGCGGTTGTGCGGTTCAAATCAAAACTTGTTTTGCAGCTTTCCACACTTAGGAAATCGCTGCCGATACAGGGAAGCACGACTACTCCAGACTGGTGCCACAGCAGCATCAGATTCGACACTCTTTGGCTTTGAGCTTGTTGTTGTCCTGTGCGCCCCGTGAGCCTTGTGCATGCTGCCTGCAGAAGGTCGTTACTAGTTTGTGCCACGCAAACGGGCCCTTTTTTGGGAGAAAGGGCTACCACGTACCGTGTAACTGGCATAACTCAGAGACAGCCTAGTATGCTTGAATTGGATCTTCAGGTCGTTTACACCGCATCTGCACTGGTCGAGCAGGCGTGGGTAGATTGGGATTAATTGATTAGTTGGGTTTTTTCCAGCATATACCGTAACATTCGGAAATGTGCAATAGAGCAACTGCGGAAAAAAAAAAAAACGTGCATGGAAGGCTCAGGCAATGCAGCCTGGCCTAGGTCGCAAGACTGTCAGAACTCACTCCGTCCATGGGACGGAGCGTCTGGGCAGCGCGTCTGCTAACATGCGTGCAGTACAAACAATCCGATTGTCTTTGTTCAGAAAGATTGACCATCCGATAGGAGAGCTATGCAGGCTCATCAATTCAAAAGGTAGAACGAGCCGCAAGATTTCATGTCATTTCACAGGCAGGCTTGATGAAGCCAGGTCGAGTGGAGTGATGTGAGCGAGTTTAACGCTTAGCGCGCGTCTGGGCAGACGACGCCGGATTCCACCGAGCTCGTTGACACGGAGTCGCGGATCGAGGACTTGGCCTTCCTGGACGAGGCCGGGACGGACCTTCTCCTCTTGCAGGGTCGCCTCTTACACTCAGACTTGTTCAGGGAGGGCTTGTATAGTTTATATAAGTCTATATACATGTCAAAATTGTTTCAGTGCTGATGCATTGATTGGAACCAGCTTGCAGGACCTCGATTTTGAGGAAGTGGGCGGAAACGCTTCCTGGAACCCTGCAAACGACAGTCGTCGCTGGGCCAACAGAATGGGTGGAAGTTGAGCGGTTTATTGAGCTTCGGAGCATGAACAAAGTTGGAAAAGAGGGCGGAAGATTCTTTCAACGACGCATAGTTTTGAGCTCTTGCTCAACCGGATTGGCTGGTTCCTGTGCTGTCGCTTTGCGCTTCTGTTGCTTCTCAGGCTATGTTCTGGGCTACCAGGCCTTGCATGGAAGTTTGCAGCCAGAAGAGCGGAACTCGAGCTTGCGGATTTGTTTTCAAACTCGACCAGTCCTCGAAGCTGGCCGCAGACTGCTTCCTGCATGTCTCAGGTCTAAGCACTATCTTTTACATAGTTGACCGACTACAAACCCTGGTGCACTTGGTTTGAAACTTGAGAGCTTCATCACCAGGAGAGCCGGGGAGATGTGTGAGGGACCCAGGTTCTTGTGGCGAAGAACTCCTCGATCTCGATAATGGGTTACTGTGGAGCCGTCATTGGAAACAGTGGGGCAGACAATCAGCGAAGCAACACCAGCCAGGTGTACCTTGCTAATCTATCTGACGGTTCCCGCGGACGGCAAGCAGTGGGTGGCTTCCTGCCGGCCACCCGCTCAAAGTACGGAGCAGAGCTCCGAGGGGCCCAACACCGGGCTAAGCTTGGTCGGGTGCATTCAGGGTATCAATTGCCGGTGTACCCCTCGAACTGCGCGGTTGTGCCACAACAGCTAAGCTTTTTGACGTTCACGCACACGTGGTCGCCTGTCCCCGTAAGCGCAAAGTCTTTGAGGTCGAGCTGACTTCCATCCTTGTCCCTGAGAACCTGCCGCAGCAGAGCTTCCAGTACCTCCTGGCACTTGCCTCAGCTGAAGGTGTACGGATAACTGGCGAGGCATTTGGGACAAGGGGGCGGTGCCTCAAAAGCTTGGAGGCAGCATGCCTATCGGCAGCTCAGACGTTCACACGTGCTGGTCACTTGTTGTTGTTTTTGCGCATGCTTGGTGTGCTGTGGCAACCAAAACTGTGGAATTCGACGGGGGTCTCAGATTCAAGAAGCAGCTCGGAGCAGATACCATCGCATGCTCAATGGACCACGGCAGCATAGCAGCAAGTGCAGCGAGCACTGGTGGGCAGCCGCCCCGTCGACCTGGCGACCATCGTGTATGCTTGCAGGCCATTCACGGCCCAACCTCTGGAACTCCTACTCGTGCACCCAAGATTCAGGGAGCGCTTTTGGTTTTGCCTGCATTAGGTAGTATTCGAGGTACGTAAGAATTCAGTCGTTCGTATCCAACAAAGATACAGCTTAGGACAGCAGCTTTCGCTCTCTCTGTCTCTCGCTCGCTATCGCTTTCTTCCTTTTTCGGTCTGAAAGAAATTAAAGTCAGACTTCCGTGAGTTGCTCGCACATGCACATGAGTGTGTTGCAGCAATGCAGAAGTGCTCAGGTCTACACCCGCTCGTCGCTAGCGGAGCAGACCACCCCCGCAGCACAAGGATTCAATGCCGTGACCTCGGTTCAATCCGGCGATGAAGCCGCAAACGAAGATGCTGCGTGCTTGGCGCCCTCCGTTCAGGACACGTTTTCTCCAGTCTCGCAGCTCCAGTTCGTAGACAAGGCCAATGCATCCGAGCCTTATTCGCGCGCGGTGGATGTTCTTTCCTGGTCATGACGACATGGTTTATTGTGCAGTTCCGGCCTCTTGCATCTTAGTATCACAGACTGATGTCGTCTTGAATTCGCAGTGAGCCAACTTGTTGCGCTGACTCTTGATTTTCGGAGTTCTTCAAATAGTAGCAAAGCCAGGACTTGGACGGGTCACAAGTCGGCGGACAAGTCTCCTGGGAACCACCGGAGGCCAGGCAGACGGAGTAGAGCGGGCAGCTCGTCAGTTCAAGACTCCAGACCATAGACCCAACACATCTCTCGACATCGCTCTAGACGATCTCGACGATCCATGACAGGGCTCGCGAGTGGACTGCCGCAACATACCCGATACGCCGCAACTTTCCCAATACTGCAAAAACTTGCCAACACAATGACAGATGTTCAGATGTTCATGTTGTTGTGCTTTGACTTGTCAGTTCCCTGAGCCTTTCAGTCTCGCTTTCGCCGGATTGGGCGTGGGGGTGGCCCTGAAAGCAACGGATACCCACGCCCGTGCAAGCACCGTCGTCCTTGAAGCCAGGACCTTGCTCGGGTGGTTCTTTATGCCGCCCTCGTCGTGTTTGGCATTTCATTTGATGTTGCTGTGCTTGATCACAAAAAGATGGCATGTGCAGGAGGTCCATCTGATTCGGGGTTGTCGGGAGGCTTCAGTGCAGGATCATGCAGGGTCTCCTCTTTGTGATGCGGTAGTGGCTCGATCAACATGGTTCCAGCAGTGTTTCCTTCATTTTCCTCCGGTTAAAAAAGAGAAAGGACGTGACCGATGCAATTCGTTGAAGTTTTGGGATGCATTTTAGGCATGTCTTCATGTGCAATCTAGTCACTGGGCCTATCTTCATCCAAGGATTTCTCTAAAGCCCTACCGTAAAGTTCTGGCGGGCGCGACCTGTCAGGTGGTAAGTTTTCACAGGACTTAGGGCCAATTATGTCCAATTTAGGTTTGCCACCTGAGGTCGTGTCCGGCCGTTTCGAGTCTGAGTGTTTCAAGACAGGCAGTGTACCTGGCCGCCACCGCCACTGGAACAGGACGCAGGGTGTTCGGAAGAGCTCGTCAGATCACGCGATTGCAGTCTCGGTGCCAACTCGGTGCTCCCAGTTATGACCTGCGGTCTCGATGTCTGTTACTGAGATGGTTTCAACTAGCCCAGGCATTTCCATTGATGCTCCCCAAGCATCGTGCAGTGGATAACTGCTCAACAAAGTGAACATCTGCAGTTCTGCCTGCCGGCACCTGTGTTCGGCATGCCCAGTGCTGCACAATCAGGGAGGAACAAGCAGGAAGAACCAAGTTCGTCTAAATCCAACAGCTGAAGCTGAGTCTTCCCCAACCCCAAGAGGTAGCAAGGTGATGACGAACAGCAGGCCTCAACGTTTCGAGAGTTCCGTGCTGCACATGAACATGTGAGTCTGGGAACACCTTGTTTGGTAGCCCGTACCGAAAGAAAAACATGCTACACCAAACCCGAAGCTTTTCCTCTCAGCCTGCGCTTCGGATTTCGCCACGCACCTCGTAGCAACCGAGCGACCTCTTCGACATAGAACCTCGACTGATATGTGGGTTCCTGAGACCTGTTTTGGCGTGTCTCAAATGCCCTGTCAAGAAAATGCGTCTCCGGCAGGCGACAGATCTTAGGGTGTCTGAGGTGCACAGACCGGATGAAAACATAAAGGCCAGGCTGGCTTGTTTCCTGGCTGCCTGGCTAGTCACTAAGTCGGATAAATGAGCAGCAGTATGACCATTTTGCTCATCAATGCATCGACCGCAGCTTCACAAGATGCTGTACACCAGAGTTCAGCCTGCAACAGTCACGCAAGACGGTGAAGCAGGGTGGCCGGCTGAAACCCTGGAACGTGACGACGAAGAGTCAAAGAGATGGCACAGTCCCAACAGGCATGTTGAGTTGTTGCCACAAATTGGTTGCAACTTTCCGAGCTTGGCCGTCCCTCAACACTAATCAGAAAAGGCGTCGCTGTGCCGAGCACCAAGTTCAGCCGGCAGTGATTGACATGCTGTTTGTCTCTTGCGTGCTCACTGCTTCGGTGCCCTTGCGTCGGTTGGGCAGCTGCCACTGCCATTCAGAGCCTGCTTGAATCTTGCCCTCCATACTCAGCTGGTAATGCGTGCTGACAATCCAGCCGATTCTTGTCCCCTTTACTCCTTAACCCCAGAAACGTTTCCGATCAGTGCAGGAAGATCTTTGGTGGGAACGGTACCGGCACCTGCCGTCGCTACACCCGTGCCCGCCCCACAGTTGCTCAACCTAACAAGCTTCGTCGCATGTCGTTTGCGGTTGTCAAAGAAGAGGACCGAAAAGCCACTCTAGCAGCTAGCATGTCTTACAAGGGAAGTTCGAGATTCTCCCAAGACTTCACAGCCGTGTGACTGAAACCATGGATCCAGCTGGATCGCTGTGTTGCTCGAGGGTAGCGGGTCTGAAATGTTGCGGGTTCAGCTTTTACATCATTCGGCAAAGCCATGAGGCTGGACGTTCCCTTGGACACCAGTCTGGGTGCCGGGATCCTAGATTTCTGTTCGTTCTTTGTCATGCCTTTCCCAACACCGTATATCAGCTTATCAGCCACTGATGATCGAGCCTGGCGCTCGTTCAATGCGAGCCTTAACCAGGCCTGCACTAAAACTTGACCGAGAGCGGTGCATGCTCATCCTCAAAGCTGCCTAACGTGCCTCGAAACCTGTTTCAGTTACCAAAAGCCTCGCAAAGCCACTGAACCCAAGCCCCAGGCTTTCACACACGTTCTCACCTACAGCCAGTCCATTGCATTCGAGCAGAGCACGCCCGTCGCGCTGTTCTTCAATGACTCCTCCTTGCTGGCCTGCACGGGGAATCAGGATTAAAGAAAGTTAGGGTCTGTTGCGAGCCGGTCTGGGGTCAGTTCTCACTCCGTTTTGTGTATTTACTGCAAGATGATCTGTCCGGCAAGACAGATTGGGGACAGAAGTGATGGGCGGAGACGTCATCCCAATTCCGAAACTGCGTCACGGAGACCTCAACCTGCACAGATTCTACCAGAACCACCGGAGGTTCAGCATCTTTCCTTCCTGGATCAAGACTTGGACGACCGGGAGATTGGTGGGAAGGTGAAGCTGTGATTCTGTGCCTGTGTGTGGGTGCAGATGAGAGGGAGGGTACGGCTGCTTGGGGATCGGTTCAGGATGAAGCTGCTTCCTGGGCGTGATCTTGATGTTCAGGCATTGTATGCATGGGTCACATACTGAAGACTATATATATAATAAGCAAAGCAAGGAAAAAGTGCCGGAGCGTTCACGCAGGAGTCGCGACTACGTAGTGGAGTGACTGGAGATTCTGCGAGAAAGCATAGTGATAGTTGGCAGCAACCCGCCGGGAAGGTGAGCTGGACACCGCCAGAAGATCCTGGAGTTTTGGAAGGCACAGCAGAAGACAGCAGAAAAAAACAAGCAGCTTCCTTGCATCTTGGGGATCTGCGGACTTACAGAGCCTTTGCGCAATTTCTGCTTGCGAATAGATGTGGCAATGCAATGCAGTGAAGATAGCCACGCCAGAATCAACGGTCGCGAAGGCCACTGCAACGTCTCAGACATTCGGAACGATTTTGACGGTAGTGCTCACTTGCCAGCTGCACGGCATGTCCGCTTCAGATGTTTGCCGAGTATGAATGCAGTGTAGACGTGTGCAAAGACGGGCAGGGTATGTGGTCTACCTGGCCGTTCGGAGCTTGGGAAGCCTGCAACGGAGATGGGCCATTTGCAGCTGAAGCTTGAGAATGAGCTGCGTTTCTCCTTGCTGGCTTTTTCCTCCTTTGCCGGCTTTGGTCAAGCTTTCGGCGTCGCTTTGTCGCTGGGACCAGATTCCAAGTCAACCGGACCCCCCGGCGCTCTAACCGTCTACCCTGAGGCCTCTGCCACCGGGGGAAGCCGGTCTTTGCTCGGAAACGTCACGGCCGGGTCTCAAGACGACCGCAGGGGTTCGGGCCGGTTGTGGTTCGAGGAGTTCGAGGCGTTCGAGGATCAAGGCTAATCGGGCGAGGCCCTTGATGTTCGCAAGAGTCTTTCGTAGCTCACGCGCATCTACGGTTACTGAGGGCTGCCACCACAGTTGCCATAGTTCCTCCACCTCCGAATGTTGAACCAGTGCATTGTATGATTCGTCGTTGTACACCTGGTGGAACGGGGTCCGTAGTCACATCGTCCTGGCCCCTGGACTACCAAACTTGTGGCGATGCTAGCTGCTTGCTGCTAGCTCCTGACCGAAAACGCAAGAGACGCTTGCGTAAGGTTGGGGCCAACTCCTTCGACATCTCAGCTGACTTCCCTTTAGAAAACTACACCCACGTGCTGGTCTACACAAGGCTCTCTGGTTGGCAAGCTTTTGGCTAACATGTTGCGTACCTGGCGGTGTTGACCGGCATGTTGCCTGAATGCTGCCAATGGCTGCCGGAGCTGTCGCTTCGACAAGCACAAGGACGTGTAAAGTAAACCTCATCAGACAGCAAGCCTCAGGGCGACTAGGGGGGTAGCTAGGGAAGCTTAGTGGCCGTCTCCAAATTTGCAGGTCGGACTTTGGCGAATCCTCCATAGCAGAAGCAGTGCTGATTGGCTGCAATCGCGAATGCTTCTCACGGATGTTTGGTAGATGCTGCAAGTTTAACTTTGGTATGAAGTGTATGCAATTGTTGTGGAGGTCAGGGCATTCGCAAGCTTCGCCAAGTGCAAACCTCTGTTGCAACAGGGTGTTCGATACACGTGATTAACCATCTCATCTTCACACTGTCAGGCTTGGCACCATTTCTTTTCCTCCATTGCTGAAGCCGGAACCACGTCCACCCCGTGAGCCCATTTTAGCCATTCCTGGGGTCCTCAGTCTTAGTCTTGATCGTTTTCAGGCCCTTAGCGTAGGATGCCTGGTAAGTACAGGTATGTCAACTGAAGAGGGTAAACGGGTAAACATGCTCGCAGCAAGGGTATGTTGCAAGGATGGCAGTGTCGTGGCTGCGGTGTACCACTCAGGCCTGTCGTCGATGTGTTTTCTCGCGTCACCGACCTCGACTTCGTGGACAAGGCAGGCTTCCCGTCTTTCTGGCCTGGAGTCTAACTTCTTTTCACATGTGGCATGTGTTCTTAATGCGGAGGGTGTATAGTCAGGACACAAAGTGTCTCGAATCCGCAAGGACCTCGACGCAGAGCAGCTTGGTGGATTCGTTCGCTGGATTGCACCGGCGGATGTGTCGCAGGTTCGGGCCTCAGGCTGATGCAGGCCCAACCCGTCGAAGCTCGGTGTTGCTGTGCTACCAGCCACTCAGTAGCTAGGCTCACGACGAAGGTTCTCACACGGTGGCTAGTGAATCAACAGATGATGAGGGCACTCAGCAAACGGGGATACTATGGCCGGTGGGTGTTACCTGCCTGATGTGTTTGTTGCTTAGGCTTTCAACCGAGCGAGTGCAGACATAGTGCAGCCACCTTGACAAGAGCTGTTTCCCAAGCCTGCCAAAGTTCCGTTACCTTGTTCATGCACTAGAAGCAGATCCTCGAAATCTCTATGAATCCCTTCCCGACCTGCTAGTGGTGCGCTGGGCATCGGACATCCTGGCATTGTGGTTCAAACGCGTCCGTGCCCCGTTTGGGAGCCGCCCCGGCACTTTGAGAGCGTGGGCCCCAGCACGCAACAGTTCGGGAGTTTCCAGCCAGGCCGTTGGTTGCGAGTTGAAGACTTCAAGCTTTGTATTCAGGCTGCATGAGGATACTGCAGCAGCCGGGGAGTGTCGTGTTTCGCCGCTAATTTTCATGGGACCTGAAGTTTGGCTCTTACAGACACGAGCTGCGACGTGAATGAGGTGAAGGTGTGCAGAGTTCGGGATTACTGGGTTACGCCTGGGGCATAGGCTTCCACGGGACAGCCTGGAGACTCTATTCAACGATTTCGCAGAGCCTTTTCTGCTGCACCAGGTAGAATAAGGGCTTGCGAGGCTTTGGTCGGCGCAGCTGGCAGTTGGGTCTTTCCAGTTCTGTGTGATGTCTGCAGTCGCCACAGGCAGAAGATCAAGAGCAACAGTCTACTTACAGTTACCATTGTTTCACAGTTCCTCACGTCGCATCATGGAGGGCCCCCTGAAGAGGGAACAACCTTCAGATCCATCTTGGCAGGCCATGCCGGTGTTGCAAGGCGGCGATTGGGCTCGGCCCCCAGAATGTCAGGAGCCTTCTGGCGGGGCTGTTGCCAAAGCCGTGGCCTGTGGTTTTTGCAGGAATCACACGACTCCTGCTTTCCAGCTAGACTGGGTTTGATATTCCGCCTCGCCGGACCGAGTACCACATCGAGGGGGAGACCCCCGCACAGCTGAAGGAGCCTGAACAAAAGGTGGGCTGTGCTCTCACGCCTTCAAGTTATCCACGGCCGCAAGCAGGAGAGTTCGTAGTGAGAAACGGGTTGGTTGTTGAAGGGGATGCGGGTGACGTCACTGCTGCTACGTAGTACATCTGTACAAGCATCAAAACCCAGCTGAGTGAAGTTCCGAAAGCAAAAGAGTTGTTGTCGTCAGCCTTCAATTGCCATTGGGAGGCAAGGTCGAAGTGTGCCGCGAGAGTTGGGGATCTTTTAGGGCTTCGGACGCTCGCCGCACGGCCACACGGACCAATCGTCTGTAGCACCGCATCTGGCGGTAGGCCGAAAACAAGCCGGGACATCGCCCGCTGGGCTCCTACAAGCTGCCGACACTGGGCCTATATAATTTGAAGCGTAAAATCCAAAGAAGTCTCCGTGCCCTCGACACTTCCCAACTGCAATCCGAGAGCATGTAGCTCTTCAGCGCAATTGGCAATAGTGTAATTACGGAAGACCGAACTTTGGTCTTCGAGGTTGCTCCTAGCCCCCCTTGAAGTCAGATTTCCAGGTTGTTGCAAGGTGGCCCTTCCCGTGTCTGGCAGTTCGCTGGACACAGCAATCAGACAAGGTTCTTCACGCGATTTCGAATCACGAAAGCAGCAAGCAACGGTACTGACGACACCGTCGTGCAATTCAGCATGTTGCCCCACCCGCGCTGCACCGACTACCCCCCCATTTTGTCAACTTGACTTTTGCGTGGGCCGGGAGCTCGCTTCCCCACGAGGTTCACAAGCTTTAGTGGAGTAATGGGTTCAGTCAAGCCAGGGAGCCCAACCTGCAAGTTGCCATGGGTTTTTGGTTCAGACCTTGCAAAGGCACTGCGCTGCAATAACCCGAGCGACAGGGATGCATCGCAACATTGAAGTCTAGTGTGATGTGCCCGGCGGGCAGCTGGAGAATCCCTTTGCGGCCCAGGAAATGGGTTTATCACCCGGAGCGAGCCAACCGCAGGCAGGATGTCTCTCACATTATCGTTCTCTTGCTGTTTTTTGCTGCAGTTTCTAGTCTACAGTGCCCTGTCCAACGTCAAGGCTGCTACTCAACTTACCAGGGAAAGTCCTGGCATTGACATGGAGAATCTCAAGAATTCACCCTGCAGCACAGGATTGTCATCAACAAAGAGGACTACTTCGGAATGGCAGCAGACGGCCTCCGCAACTTTGATTTGTGGAACGTGGCCCACGTCGCAGCAGCCTCGGTGGACCGGTCGACACGCCACCCGATCCCCGTATGGATGTGTTCCCATGTTAGTCCAAGCTCGATGTCTGCACGTATTCCACATCGAGCTCGAAGGGAGGAGTACGTTAACCCGCACTGCTGTCGCACTGGGGTTTTGCAGTTCCGAGTCAGATGTGACATGCTTCCAAGCATCAACCGCTTGAGTGTCCACACGGCGGTTAACCGTTTCGACACCTGGCCTGGCATGCATCCGAACATCAACCGATTGAGCATCCTCGCGTGGTCCCAGATCACATCTCAGTCAGCATGATCGCCACGATGCAGACTTCGAGTCCTGCTGTAGCGAGCGTAGTAGCGGAATACGGCAAAGCCTAACAAAGCCTCGTGGAAGCTGATGCTGTCGCGGTTTACCTGCTTTCAGCATGTTTGGGCAGCGAACCACACAACGCCTGAAAACAGCCTTGCCTGCACAAAAAGGCAGCATACCACGACGACTTGAAGCTCTTGTCAATGGCCATAGCCTCAGGACCTCAGGGCCACGACAGCAGAGATGGACAAGTCTGTGCGACCGAATGCTAAGCCACGGAGCCCCAAGTGGATTGGAGTCAAGCTTCCGAAACCTTGCCAGCCTTCCAGGCCACCCTTGAGCAATGCAAGGAGCCAAACAGGCTGGACTAGTGGCTGATCTCTGAGGGTGAGGCTTGAGCTTGGGGCTCTACATCAGACGAAACTTGTCTCGACATCACGTGCGTTGGTTGCAACGTCTAGACTAGGGTGAGTGGCTCTAAAGCGTCGTCTGCCGAGCTCAGCTATCCGACATTTTGCAGACTTACGGAGCATTGCAGTGCAACCGCTGGCCTTTCCTTTGAGGCGGAAGTTGTGCATCGTTTGTTGTCTGTGGCGGTTGATGATTTCAAATTGAGCAGATTGGGCCCGCACTAATCCTGACCCGTGTGAGGTGGGGAATGACCCCAATGCACATGACTGGCTTGGGACAACATCCTTACGGCACCACTGGCAAGGATTCTGGTCGGCGGAAGTGCCAGAAAGTGAAGCCAGTATTTGCGCAGGATTTTGGAAATTGTATGCATGGTGTGATGCCGGACATCATCATTCGACAAGTGGTTCTTCGCAAAGTGCCGAAGCTGCGGGCTCACAGCGATCGGAAGCTGCTCGCTGCTTCATTGTATACATGCATGCAATCAACATCTGCACCTTTGTGGCAGGCCCCTCGCTTTGCGTCCTCTGGGAGCTAGTCCAGATGGGTGCAGCAGACCCAATGGCCGGGACCCGAGCAGAAACTCGACACAGTCAGAAGTTGGAGGCCGTCAGCAGGCCCAGCTTGGTCTTAGGGGAGCCGGCTTCGGAGACGGCAACGAAAGCAGTAGTTGTACTAAGCAGTGGTAGTGGAAGTAGCAGTTGTAAGTACTCAGTCTGGCCCTCAACGGCGATAGTTAGAAACATTGTCTTGAGCATCGCGGCAAACTACACAATTGAAAATCGCATAGCATCGTAATGGCTGAGCATGGGAAACATGAACGCTTCTTCCCGACTCGCCTCGGGGAGCGTTGCATTGCAATCTTTGCATTAGACGAGTCGTGCATTGTGACTGCTCATCGTTCCAAAGTTCACCGAGTAGCCGACTCTTCATGTTTCGCCTGTCTCAGACTAGAACGCCCGTGGCTTCTGGTTGGGTTTGCCGGGCATGGGCTGTGCTGCCTGCATGCATGGCCTGTTAACCACACAATCCAACAAATCCGTCGTCAACCATACGAATTTTGATTCCAGCATAGGCTGTAGTTGCATATAAGATTTTTTGCGAAATGCTTTCTCGACATTACGAGATCATGTCCAATGGCTCCAGGCCCTGAACTCCGCAGACCAAAGTCCCTGGCACATCGCGCAGCGGATGCAGAAGCCCTCCCACCTGAAGAAGTGGGAGAAGGTGCGGCACTTCGAGTTGACTTGAAAATCTTGATGTGAGATTTAAGGATGGCGTTCAAAGGCGTGTGGCTGCAATCTTGGATCACCTCGTACCTCAGTCACCATGGGCCTGAGCAAGTGGGAAAACTCTGCAAACCTTCCAAACAGAACCTAGATGAACCGAATTAGCAAGATTACCTTCCCCGCAGATGAAGCACATGTTCACCTCACCAAACTCGTGCCAGTGCGAATAAAATTCCCCCCCCCCCACGAAGATTTAGAGAACAGTTTCCCTATTGCGAGTACCCTTGGTGTGCCAGCTTCAGCGGCTGTTTGCGCCGGCAAGCCCCCACCGCTTGTCCGGAAGCATGCCGTCGGTCAGCGTCCGTCTAAAGTATCGGCTGGACATCTTATGACATGTGTTCGTATTTGTAGCCGACATTCTTCGGCATCTCTCATGGAATTTCAGGTGCTCAGCTCCCAGAGCACTCAGAGCACTAGGAGCCCAGAGAGGTGTTGCAGTCGAGCCGTTCGCACGAGACAGGTTGTTTTCAAGGGCGGAAAGCCGGAGGAGTACGACAGCAAGAAGGAGGCGCACCTGCAGAACTGCAACGTTGAGCCCCTTTCCGCCCTTTCCTTCCCTGAACTGGAGAAGCCGTGAGGCGCAGCTGAAGCCACGAGGGAAGTTCGCCCGAGCCCTTGGCCTGGACCCCGCCATGGCCGAGGCCGTGGGCGGGCTACTCACCCGAAGCTGGGACCCTAAGTAAGGGGGAGTCCAGAAAACCCCCACGCCCGAATGCAGCCATGGCAGGATACCTCGAAGCCGCTGCCGGTTTGCTTGGTGTTCCCAGGCCTGATCACCCGACAGCTTGGGGGAGAATTCTGCACCGCATGTCCAAGCCCGTTCTGGCAGGCCAGGGGGCACAGTACGTTGGCATGCTCCAGAAGCAGAAGGACATCGCAGTGTTGCTTACTAGCCTGCCGATGGTCCCGAGTAGCTGGATTGCACGTTCCTTGGTTTATCTAGGGCAACAGGCTTACTACGCGTGTGTCCTTGTCAAAACCGCCTGCAAATGCCTTCCATGGCCCTGGGAACCTTTGGACTCCCTCGGACCCTAACCGGATCTACAGCAGGATCTTCCAGCGGTGAAGGCCATGCTCGCAAAAGCGAAGGAGGCGACAGTGAAAACGCAAGAAGTCGGGCAGGTAAGCAGCTAGGCAGGCGTCGCACTGTTTGTTCATAGTTACGGGCTCAGTTGTTCATGGTCAAGGCCATTCGGAGTCGGAAGCTTCGGGTGGATCGGCTCTCCTGCTTCGCTGCATGGATAGTTTATTCAACATGTTCTCTGCGGCCTATCCCAGGTCAGAGCTCCAGGAAAATAGTACAGACGTGTATATTGCGTAGACAGAGCTTTAGGCCATTTTAGGCCTCAGGCCATTAGCCCATCGCAACAGACCCGGCAGCTGCTTGCAGGTTCTCGGTTACGACCTGGCAGAGCTCCTTCAAAACGGCCCGGAGGAGAAGTAATTGTCCAAGTTTGTTGAGCCGACACAGAGTGCCAGCCGTTCTTGTTTGAATGGTGCCAATGCTTGTAAAAGTGTCAGCAACATCAATGTTCTTCTCAAAGGAGACTGTGAGTGAGGGAGTGAGCGAGTGAGTGAGTGAGTGTGTGTGTGTGTGTGTGCGTGTGTGCGTGTGTGCTTGTGTGTGTGTGTGTGTGGCGTGTTTCGCCCCGATGTGGCGGACAACTTTTTCTGACGTGTACCGGCAGAGTCAGCAGCAGCAGCAGCAGCAGCAGCAGCAGCGGCAGCGGCAGCGGCAGCGGCAGCAGCAGCGGCAGCAGAAGCAGCAGAAGCAGTGGCAGCAGCAGCGGTAGCAGTGGCGGTTGTCATTATTGTTATTGACGGTGTTTCCCCTGCTGCTGTGGTGCTGTCGTGGCAATGGTGTTGATGGCGGCGGTGGTGCGGGTGCTGCTGGTTGCAGCTACTCTGGTAATCCATTGTGTTGCCAGCGCGTGCTACGGCTCCTGCCGGTATTAACTATAGTTAGAGCTGCCTGTGTAGCTCCGCATACGGTTGCAGCACTCAGCAGACAACTGTCGAGGTGTGTTCTGTGATCTATTCTTGCTGCCAAGTGTCTATTGTCTTCGACTCAAGGTTAGCAGAGACGAAATACTGCCAACCCGCCATGTGCGGCCCACAGTGCTTCAGAGGAGGCAGTCAGAGGAGGCAGCACTCGAGTACGACATTTCCAGGAATTGCTTGTGCACTTTATCTAAGAGCAAAGAGGCCATATCAGGGAGGCGCTGGCATACTAGTCTTCTAGTGCCAGGATGAGCCAGGTCCTGACTTGGATGCTTCCCAGGTACATAGCCGGCATGGCCGCATTCGAACAGCTTGGAGCCAAGCAGCTAGGATTTGCGTCGCGCCATGTTGCTGCGAAGAGCGAAAGGTAGGTGCACGGATGCCTCTGGGGAAGACTGCGTCTACAGAGCCACATTCAGCCGACAGTGCCCCAAACAGACCCAACACTGACCAAACCCTAATTGCACAATTGCGACTGTGGCGTCTGTTTTGCCCACTCTTCAGGTTGAAGCTGGAGGAGGAGGACAAAGTCAGCAGATGTCGAGCAGTGGCTGGTGCGCCCACAGCCCTTCTGGGGAGCATTTTGGCACCTTTGGGCATGTTGCCTTACACTTAGGCTCATTATGCGTAATCAACCTGCAGGCTCTGCCAAGCCTCGTCCTCAAAGCCTTGTGGGGCTTAAGTGCATCCCAGGCAGTAATTGGCCTCCGAGAATCTCCCCGATCCCACGGGGAAGGAAAGGACAGAACGCAGAAGAGTGGAAACCTTGGACCACCGAGTCTGGGTGTACAAGCTTGAACTGCAGTGAGCCAGATCCGGACCCCGTAGTTTTGGTTACAGTCCGCCGCGACAGAACGAATGTGTTCTAGTGCCGAAACGTACGGAAACCATCGCCACCCCTCGCTTCAGCTAGCAATGTCGGGCTCTACCATGGCAACCGCAAGTAGTTGTGAACATGCACACTCGACGAAGGGCTCTCCTTGGGCGAATACGTCGCGCTGACCGCTGCGGGCGTTTTTGACTTTGAGACTGGGCTGCGGCTCATCAAGGCCACGGGAGCCTTTCTGCTTCAGTCTTGTCCGTCCAAGCTGATTGCCGTTTGCTGGAGCTTTGGCCTTGTCCCCCATGTGGATCTTCAGCTGCAGTCCCAAACGTTCTTGCAACAGAAGGAGGTGAGGTACGGAGGTGAGACTGTCTGCAGGCCTGCGCAATCTTCACACGTCAGCAGGTCCGATCCGAGGCCATGCAGTTCGAACTCTCTGGCGGCCGGCCGGGTGCGAAGGCCGGATCGGTTGCACAGTGGGAGTTCAGGTGCGTGGGCTCGAGATGGCTCGAGCCTCGAGGCCCAGGGCATGTGCCTCGCGGTCGGCCTGGTCAAGGACGAGGTCGAGCGACTCTGCGCCGGCCTCAGCCGCAAGGCAGGGCCCGAGGCCTCAGAGTGCCGAAGCTTGAGCTGCCAAGGCAAAGAGTGTGCTGGCAAGGGCGAAACTTGCCAGATCGCTGCCTGCTTATTCTCGCGAGCTTTCTCGGCCGGGGATCTCGGATCTCTCAGGCTTAGAACTGCGAGCATTCAGAGCAAGGGAGGGTCATTTCCCAGTTCATATCACCACACACCC
>CAJNDV010031792.1:15655-45710 GCA_905221635.1 Symbiodinium sp. CCMP2456 | reverse complement strand
CTACCTCACCGATAATAGGAGAACAGGATGATCACCGTGTAGTTCGCCATAGCTCACCGCCACTGGGCCACTGTGCACTGTGCAGGAAGATTTTCAGATGCGTTTGCAGCTGCTTGATGTCAATGGTGCCACCATGGACCACTTGCTGGGCTTTGAGTGTGAGTGAGCTGAGGGCCCAGCCGAAGCCGTAGGAATAGTACTGAGACCTGCAAAGATGCCACAGCAGCTGCAGCTGCTCTGCAAAGTCGAAGTCAGGGGTGTGGACTCTCGAGAGGCCAGTCGCAGCAGAATTTCAAACCTGGAGAGGTTTGACTTGTTCAGAATCGGGCATTCAACAAACGATGAGGCCGTGTCTCGTCCCAGCGCTCAGCAGCCTTCGTAATGCCCAGGGTGTCCCGCAGCCTGTCGAGTAGCGGAAGTTGACCCTGGCTTGGCTTGAGCGGTCTCAGAGCCAGGCCCTGATACCGTGTGTGCGTCGAGTTGGCACTTCTCTGCTCGGAGCCTAGGCTCGCACCCTCTGGCTGCATTGCACACCACAGACCAAAGCTGAAGTTCGATTCCGAATCCTTTTTTGGTTCGGTGCCCTTCGCTGCAATTGGGGCTAGAACTGCGCAAGCTCCTGCGAGAATCGAAGCAGCACCTGAGGCTGCAGTCAGTGTCAGTCTGCATGCGGCCACGTGCGGCCACTATGCAACTGCAGACACTGCAGACCAGAAGCAAATCCGACCAGAACGGCCAAGCACACCAGCGAGAGGAACACGCCTGATTGCCGAAGTCGCAACACTCCGAAAACTCCGTTTTGGCTCTCCAAGGCCGGCGTGCCCGCAAGGAGTTTCAGCAAGCAGCGGCTCGCAGGGTCAGCTGGGAGCGCCGCCTTTGCAGCTTCTCACACACGAAGGGTCACAGAATGTCACAGAGCCGTGACGGTCAGCCTTCATTCTGAAGCGACAGCACAAGGGCAGTGCAAGCCCCAAAATGCACGTTGCCAGTATCTGCACCTCCATGCGGGCTACATGTCTGCGAAGAGCCTGGGACGTGCTGAATGGTACTTGTAGCGGCCTGCGGCATGCCATCTGGGGGATCATGGCCAGGCTGGTCAGGCTGAGGCTTTGGAAGTCCTGAACACACACTTCAGAGATGCAGCCGTGCAGCCATCCCAAGCAGCCTCCAACTTGTGTAGTCGAGTTTGAGATCGGGGTGATCAAGTTGACCTGACCGAGCGAGACCTCTCAAAGTGCATCCAGCGCTTACTCCAGTCTTTCCAGCCTCCCTGTCACTCAGGCGCAGCTGGCGAACAGTATTCTCATAGTAGCCTCGAACACAGGAAGTCACGCGCCGTACCGAATTGGCACGTCCATGCCTTCCCGGTTCGTTCCACCCGCAACATAGGCACATGTCTGTCCTGGACATCTCCAAGATGCAGCCAGCACTCAGCCGAACGCATCTGGCGCCGTGCCTTTGCTCTGCTCCGACATGTTACACGGCGCAGCCACAGTCGCAGCATCCGTTGTGCCCGACCTTGTCAAGAGCTGCAGTTTCGCTACTCGATCTGACCTGCCAGCACTGCCGGAGCAACAGTGATCCCACACGTCTCGATCTTCCATGGTATGGCCCAAGCGTCCAGGCAAGGAAGTCGGGACCAAACGACTGCCACAATTCCCCGTCACTGGAGAACCACGTTGCTACCTCAAGCTTCAGAAAGTCATCGAAGCAAAAAGCCACTGCCTCGACCTAACACTTCGGAGCGTTAGATCAGATGTGTCCGCAGTGCGAACCTCCTCGAGCGGACTTGGAGGCCTTGGCGCAGATGCTGCCATCGGGGCTGCTGGGGCTGACGGGCTCGCTATTGAAGCGCGGTTCTAAGGCACAGACAAAGGCCCAAAGTCATCATCCGGATACGCATAGCCACCAAAAAGCAGAACACCCTTGGCCGGTGGCTTGCTGCTTGACATTGAGCCATAGCGCCGTCTGAGGTGCGATCCGTCACTGCTCCAAGGCTGAGCGTCACCTCAGGCAGTCAACAAGGTTTTCTCCGTAGTCTCGTAGTCTCGTGTTTTCTCACGACCGCATGAATACCGTATGATGTAGCCTCGCCTGCACGAACCATCACGAACCCCATCAAGTCTTGCAAAAACAACTTCCACATTTTGCTTTACATCTCTGAGGGTTCAGGTGGATTCCCTCTCCACAGATGCACCAGCTGTGTCTGATAAATCTCCAACTCCAACACGACCAAACCCAATCCAAAAACCAAGATAAAAACTGAAACCCACTCGCCTCGTGCAGTACAGAAGGGCTAACTTCAATCCTGCTTTGAACAATCCGGTATTCGAGCGAACAAGTATCTACTTTACCTCGCAGTTTGCAGGTGGCAAATTTGAGTTATCGTAGCTTTCAGATGTCCGCCAGACCCCCAGCCAGAATCCGCTAGATCCTCCAGTACGGCAGACACACCAATCGATGCGGCTTCAGACTGGTTTCGATCCAATCGCCGTCTCCAATGGTCTCCCCCCCTGCCACCGACCAGCCCAGAGTCCACAAAGTGGAGTCACGCCCCTATGCAGCGTTCGCAAACAGTCCACGCACACACTACCGACCCCAGGCAGGTGAGGCCCAGCAATTGTCTCGACGCGAAGAAACGGACACCGGACACCCGATGATGCTCCTGAGGCGCTGCGCGTGTCCACTTCCCTCGCCTCGCCGCCTAGCACTGTCCTACGGAAGGAAAGGATGCTCTGCCAAGCGGGATGGAGAGTCAATAGAGAGCATGAGGTGAAGCAAAATGATACGTGGGCCACTGATGCTTTGCACTTGGTCTCCTTTAGCCCCTCTTCCACTCCACCTGGCCTCGCAAGATGGCATGTGCGAGACGTTAATGATTGTTAATCTGTGCCGCAGATACTAAAACTAGCTACGAGTAACTGAGTGGCGACATGTAGCGAGTATTAGCGAGTTGGAGAGGGATGGTTTTCCCCGGAGCAAGCCGTGAAGGGGCGGGCAAAGCACACCTCAAAACAAGCACCTCCTAAGTGTCTGCAGCTCCCATTGCCCCCTTTTCCGTAAGTCTGCTATACTGGTTGAAAGCATCCACAGCTGAATGAGAAGCCGACAGCTGAAGCACCAACCCGAGGTCCCCATGGAGCTCGCGACTGCACCTGCAGGGACGTGAAGCTTTAGCGAAAGTCAAAAGACTCTCTTGGGCGGCCTGAAACCACGTACGGAGATCCTTGCTGTGCCAAACATCAGCCAAAACCGCGCCAGCCTGCTGAATTCATACGCAAGCGCAACATGATGTGAAACTGGAAGAATGACCTCGTCACAACCACCCAATATCCAGACACCTTCGGGACACCCCGAAGAAGGGAACAGGGAGCGGCAAACCAACAGCCGAAACGTGCCAGCGGGACCATGCTGAAACGTCGTGGCAGCAGCAAAGTCTGAGCGGGGAGACCTCGCCCCACAGGTGCTCCGATATCCGTCTACATGGATTTACCGATTTCTGCGGGGGCCCTTGCCAGTCGGCAGATGCCGTTCTCCGTTGCCAGTTCAAGGCGGCACCTGCGGACAACCTTAGCGTCGTGGAGTCCAAGTGAGTGGAGTGCCAAGATGAGCTGCATGGGAGCTGCCGGCATCCAGGCATAGCGGACCGCTCTCTCGGATGCTAACTTGTATCTGCATCCTACTACCTGCGAGCTCCAGAAAAGCAGTCCATGCCGACATGTTGTCAAAGCCTAGGGGCTTCTTCACATCCTGCAGCTGCAGTGCCCAGACCTGTGCTGTCGCAGCAGTGACATGGACAGTGTACAGTTGCCTAAACCGTGCTTGCACAGCCCAACCATTTCTCAGAACATAGAAGGCCACCCTCGCACAGTTGCACAGTCCTGCCCTCAACACTAACCGAAAGACTGCTGGCCACAATCCAGAACGATCTCATTCTAGCAACGGTTCAGAAGCTCACACAAGCTAGCAGCCCTCTGAACTATGCCCCTGACATCGTTCTTGAGGAGTCCCTGCTGCGTCCGGCCGCCCAGAAGAACGATCGATTCCATGTTTGCCTGGAACTGACACGGACAATGCAACGGCCCATGCACTGCAGAGAGAGGAGTAGCAAAGTCCGGTTCAAGCAGTGGCGCAGATCTTGCAACCATGGCCTCGCTGTCCGGTGCGTGGCCAGAGTGCCAAGCCAGTGCCTTGAGACTCCAGACCCAGACTTGCTGTTCCCTTCGCTCCTTCGGGTGCCCCACCTGGAATGCCGCCCGTGGCTCCCACGGGGCAAGAGCGAGCTCGTGGAAGGAGAACGACGCCAGGTCAGACAGGTCGGCGTACCACACATCGTTGACCTGATTCAGCACTCCCAGAAAGGATGGATCTACGTCTATGTCTGCTAGGGCTGGAGCATACTCTCTTCCAAGGCTCTCCAGGCTTGAGTTGCTGGTGTCCTGAAACAAGGCCCGGCCGTGACGACTATGTGAAGAAACTGCCGGAGCCATGCCTTGGGAGTGACGACCCCACCGAAGACGAGCAAACATCGACCGTCTTGGACGGCAACTGCGCCGAAATACGCGCGGGGACCCCAAGGTGCCTGCTGCCTGGGAGCGAGTTTCACGCTGTCAGGCTGTCTGCTCCCACGATGCACTGCTTTCCCTGCAACAGACGAGGGGGCTGCTGCATCAAGGTCCAGCTGCTTCCTTCATCCGTGCTCCACCACACATCCCCCAGCCCTGCAGCGCGGCAAGGCTGGTTCGCTGCGTTGCGCCGAAGATCTAAGATTTCTGGGCCCGCTGCTGCTGTAGGGCAAGGAACGGAGAGGAGGCAGTTCACCACTCAGCTCGACCTTTCAGCTACAGAGACAGGCGAGAGGGCCGACGAGTGTAAAGACACGGCAGCTGCCGAGATCGACACGTGACGAGACAAGTAGGCTTCCACAACATCCAGCCTCAGCTACAGCACTTGCGAGTTGAACTGGGCTTCTGCATCTGAGTACCCGTCCTCGCTGTTGCATTCCGCCTCATTACACTCGAAGCAAGTTCGAAAGCAGTGGCTCACAAGAGCTCCCATGAATCCTGCCTCTTCGCGGGATGTTTTGCTTCCTGCGAGCCTTTTCCTTTGGCGAGCAAAAGTGACTACGTGCCAACCCCAGCGCAAGCTTTGGCAGTCCTTTTCCACTTCGCTTCTTGCCTTCCTTGTCATGCTTGGCCTCCTGCGACTGCCACTGGTTCAAGTCCGCCAGTCGAGGCGTTTTCAACCATTCTGAACAACCCAGTCCTGATCCTTGCTTGGCCTCGTCACAAGTGGCACTGTAAGTGTACAACATATCGAAGCTGGAGATCGGCCCATCGAGTGTCTGGGAATGCGGCGCAGAGGAGTTGGCAAATGGATCCACTCCAATACCACCCAACAACCACAAACGCGTCGCTTCCGATGCAGTTGCCTGCATGACGCTAAGACAAAAAGGGCGGCAAAGAAGGATCGAAGGAGCCGAGAACCTCCGAGCGCCGAGCCAGAAGTCGGTGTCCAGCTCGAGGTGCCCAGGCAGCGCCTTTTGTCCGGATCGTCTGCTGCCTGAATTCGAGCGATCTAAGGGCCTTGCTCCAAAACAAAGCCTCAGTTCCTCAAGTTCCTCAAGTTCCTCAGTCCTCAGGCTCCGTCACCCTCTCCTGCTCTGTCTGCGACAGCACGGATAACTTCTCGAAGAGGAAGGCACCCTCCGCACCTGCAGGAAGGTGGTCGGCGAGCTGCCCAAGACAGCCCGCACAGATCCGCACACCCACTTGCAGCCTTCATCTGTCGAAAGCTCAAAGGTACAAGACGAAGACAAGAAACAGCCTCAGACCGAAGACTCCTTGCAATCAGCAGCGTCTGTGTAGAGAATGCAATTGCCGAGTTGCGTTGATCGAAGCCCATCCCTCCAGGCTGCCAGTGCCAAAACGTGGCAGACCTTCTCAAGTCTCGAAGTCTCGAGGGCAAAAATATGGCCCACAGCATGGAACTCAAGTTCCGTGCCTGCAGGAGGGATGTGAAAGGCACTTCTGCAGACATGTCGTCAGAAGCGTGCCCTGAAGTCAAGAATTGGGCAAACGTACGAAGGTGCTGCTTCTCAAGGCCTGAAGATTTCCGAGGTCTCTCCGCCCTCTGCATCGCCGGTTCGCCCAGATAGACCTCATGCCAACTCAAGCTGGCATGAGCCTGCTGCATCCAACAGCAGTTGTGCGTTGCTTTTGCTCACTGCTGTAGTTTCTTTGAAAGAGATCACGTCAGGACGGCCAGGGTGCTGGCATATACTTGGCATATCAAGCAGTGGCAATCCACTCACAGATCAGCTTGGAAGCTGTGGCTTGGACCAGTTTGCAGCCGGAACAAAGTCCACATGGAATTGCTGTTCACCTTGACGCGATTCCGAGGTTCACACTCGAGAGGCCCGGAGAAACCCGGAGACATTGTCGTGCCTATCGGAAAGAGAAGAATTCCAGTTCGTCTCCTTGGGACAAGTAGGCAGAATGCCAGTGCGCCGGTGAGTTCACAATTGTAGGAAAGCAGATGTCACATCCAGGCAGGGATAGCATGGAGTCCGGGGCCAAATCTGGGCTGCACCAAGCACCTGCCCCCACGTGCCGGTCCACACTGGAAGAGCCTTGCCAGCTGCAAAAAGGAACATGGAACTGGCCGGATCTTCTTCACTGCCTTGAACGGGCTTCGCCACGTCGCCTGCGACTCCTCGAGCATGTCGCTCAGCTGTCGGACCTCGATCTGCTTAAGCAACGAACAGCCTGGAAGCGCATGCGGCTGCGCCGCATCGCCTCGCTGCACCAAGTGGAGCCGAGGGCTCCACCGCTCGCAGAGTCACGCCACTTGGCTCAGTGCCTCCCACATCCAAAACTGTCAAAAGCGCAAGTCCTTTTATCTCTTGCCGAAGAGCTATTTCCGCCTGCCGTGGTGGCCTTGCACTCTTGGAAACTCACGTATTGCAGCATGGGAAACCGTCTGAGTCAGGTTCCTCCATTTCAGCTTCCAGCAGCAGAGCAAGAGCCACTGCTTGGGGGCAGTGACCAAGCAGGAATGGCCTCTGTTCCTGGGAACATGTCCATGAGTGCCACAAGTGCATGGGACACGAATGATCTGTCTGTACTCTCCACCTTGCTGGCGAAGAAGTGGACGAGCTGACAGACCATGCAAAATGTGTCTGGCAACAGGATGAATCAACAGGGCAGCAGTTCATGCGCCTGGAGCACTTGCGCCGGCGCATCGGATACATTTGCTGGCAGGTTTTCTGCGGCCTTCCAGCACAGAAAGAAAAGATACGTGCGACTCAGTTTCACTTCATCGCTGTTGCAGTACGGGAGCAGGGTCAGGTTATCACTTGCCTCTAAAAGCAGGTCAGCAAGCGGAACACCGTCAGCTTCAATGCGGGAGCAGTCATCCTTTCCTGACACACCACGAGGGTTCAAGCCCAGCCTTCCTAGCATTCAGATGCATTGCATTGCATTGCATTTGCAGGTGACATGCAGGCTTCTCGGTCCTGGGTCTTTGCGGTCAGCCGGTCCTGTGTTGAAACCTCCTCCGTAAGACCCTGGGCCTGCTCCGAAGTAGTCATCATAGCCCCTTCCACCTGAAAAGCTTTAAGCAGCACAAGCACAAAAATCGAAAGCGTCAATGAGAGCCAAGCGCCGAAAGTCCCCAAACGCTCCGTAGCCGTACCTTGGGTTATGGAGTTTGTGCAACTGGGCCACGAGGAGCAGGGTGAGGCGCACAAGTCATCTCGCGTCAAATCTGAATCGAAGCCCGGGAAGTTGTCAAAATAGTCACCCAGCGATGGGGCACCAGAACACCAGCCTGAACGTGCACACCCAACTTTAAACTGTGCGGCAGCAGTTTCTAGTGATGCAGGCCTAGCAGTGCGAGCCACCATTGCATCAGCATGTAGCCATAAAGGAGCTGCCAGGGATGTCTCGTGGGCAGACCGACCACCTTTGAATGAATGTCGAGAAGGCTCTTGCTTTGCCCCCGCAGTATTTTGGAGCAGCGCTTCTGTAACTGCAGCTGAAGTTGGCTTGTGCTTTCGGTGATTTCATATCCGGGAATTGTCATTGTTTTTGGCATGCTGTGCTATTCAGCCAAAGGCCTTCAGCAATTAGGTGCGTCCAACACTGTGAGACCTTTGAGGGAAGCGATTCATGGAGGCAAGTCTCCAAACTTACGGATGACGTGACACCAGCGAAAGTCTTATCCACGTAACTCACTTTCAGACCCCAAACAATCGAAAGATATCTTCACGAGCACTCGAAATCACTTGAGCACCCAGATGGCCGCCGCACCTCGTCTGAAGCCGATGCGAATCCAATTGTTCAGACAGCGGGCATTTTCTCGGGTGAGGGCAGTGTTGTGTCAGTTGGAATGTTCGCTGCTGGAGTCCCCATGTCGGATCAATCTCGCAGTCTGGCTGGAGCAGAGCTGGAGGGAGAGGGCAGGAGCGAGCGTCCTCCAGTCCAGGTCGTTGGGCTTGCCAGTGACCGTGTTCAACCCATACTGACACTCTCGGTGGTTGTCACCCTTCAATTCAAGTGTGGGTACGTTTGGCCTCGCTGCGCCGCCGCGCATCATTGTGCAGATTTCAAGCGAAAGTGGCTGTGACGGCGGGCGTCGCGTGCGACTTGTGGTCGTGCTCCACCTGGCTCTGTTGCACGCTTTCAGCGCGGTCCCTGAGTGCTCTTACCCCAGTCGTGCTTGGGAGCTGACACCCTCCTGGTGTTCAAATGTGTGCAACTTGCAGAAGCTGACACGAAGAAGTAACCATGGGTAATGTGTATGCACATGTACTTGTCCTTATCCGGCAAGATGTTGCAGTGTATTACGAGTGTAGGCCTGTCGAACCCGTCCCATTCCCAAGCTGTTTCCACAGTGTGTCGAAACATTGGGGTAGTTGACCAAAATGCTCTCGCACAACGTCGAACAAACTTCGTACCACTACCACTATGTAAAATTGCTCTTCTTCTCAACGACCTCGCTCGCGTTCACGCACTGAAACACTTTCTGCACCGAGCCGAAGGGATTCATCCCACTCTCCTGTCATTCGCTCGAAATCGTAAACCTGCCCATCAAGCAACATTCGAGACGTGGGGAGCTTGTTCTTGCCACGAAGGTGGGTCCATTCGCTGAGACCGTGAGGGCAACGCGCACCCGGCCTCTTCGCTGGCTTTGCAGCGTGCTGGATCGGCTTTGTACAAGTCGCCAGCAAAGCTATTCTTTGCTGAGCGACTTCTGCATGGCTTCATGCGCGAAGGACCTTGGAGGGAGAGGGACATCCGAGGGCAAACTCATGGTTGAGATACGAGGCCGATGCCGCAGCTGAGACAGCACTTTGGCCATAAAGCCGTTGATGTCGACCTTCAAAAGACTGGAATCTGGGTCGTTGAAGGCAGCAGAGTTTCATCAGTGCGTCTGCCTTGGAATTCTCTGCGGCGATTCCATCTGCACCTGCAAACATGGACTATGACCAGAATTTGCTTCCGCGTGAAAGACTGGAAAGGTCAGCCCCGAGCTGATGGCATCCCCATCCTGCAGCTGCCCATTTGGCAACGTTCCACGAGGCATTGAGGCATGTTCGCTTCTGTTGCAAGCTCGCCTGCATTCCTTCTCGTCGAAAGATGCTCTGCAGAGAGGCGGCCTCCAGGCAGTGAGTTGAACAGTGGAACATAGTGGAACCGAACTCAGAGCTGGCCTGGTGGAAGGAAGCTAGAGACTGTGCCGTAGGCTCGGCCTTGACAGCTCAAGCGGAGAGCTTGCGGATCATCGAACTGCGGGATCCGCACGTTCACTTCAGCTTCGAAGCAGGCCCAAATCTCCTGATGGCTCTGAGGGCTGCAGACAGCTGGAAACGAAAAGTGAAGCTTGTCTGCACACCCGAGTGCATCTGGTCCTCCTCAAGTAACACCTCTCTTCTGAGTCGGACAGAGTCAAACAGCGCACTATAGTCCAAATACCTGCTCGCTCGGGGTTTGGAATCGCGCAAACACGGAAAACAAGCACAACAAGAGCAACCAGCAAGACACATCACCGCGCACGACTCTCCGGGGTGTCGCAGAAAGCGGGCAAAGCACGATCCGATGGCCTGCACATCGGGAGCGTCGTCCAGAGCTGGTTCGAGCCTGACCTGGGGGCGATAACCTCGACGATATCAGAGTGTCCACTATTTTGTAAGACCTGACAAGATGCTCGCTCTAGGGACTCTAAGCATTCGACATTTCGGAGAACTTCAGAATTGTCCCCACTACACGCGCAGGAGCCTGTCGCAGGTCCGCTGATGTGAGGAAGCCGGCTTTCTCTTTGTCCGCCTTTTGACACCTGGAAGATTCTCGTCGCAGGCGCAGGCTGGGAAGAGTTGTGAAGTGCTATCATGCGACCGAACTCCTCAGATTGGTGCTCTCGTTGGACTTGCAACGAGCCCAGGTAGGTCAGCTTGGATGCCAAGCTGTTCGCCACAAAAACCTGACGCTGCAGATGCCGTTTGCAAGGCAGAAAATCGAAGCCACACGAGGCCTCGATGAGCCAAGTCCTGAAGAGGCTGCGCACGCCGCATGCATGTCGCAAATTGTGATGACAAACGACGAGACGATGGCCTGCAAAAGCGTCGTAGGTTCAACGCCTGCAGCAGTTTTTGCTGGTGCCGAGGCTGAGGGAGCCCTCTTTGCAGCTGAGCGTCGAAGGAGGGCAGCATCGAGCCAGACGGTGATGTGTCTGCCAGCTGTCGAATCCATGGGTGCTGCAATGCCTGTGCCAATTCCGTATGGAAGACTTACGACTTACGACTTACGCTTCGACATTTTGTCGATCCGCAGGTGCAGTTTCGCGTACCTGTTGCACTGTCAGCCGCTTTGCCGCGCTTCCGTGCAAACATCTCTGGACGAAGTCCTGCAAAGACGTGTAAATGCACTTGGCCGCTCTTCCTGCAATGCAACTGGTGCTCCTTTGCTTCTTCCGAGATTTTTGACCAGAAAGGCGGATCCTTATCGCAGAATGCTCGCACTCCGGAGGCGCCCATTCAGAATACAACCAGCATCTCAGGAGCAACAGCCAGTAGGTCGCTGACAAACGAGAGGTCCGTCTTCTCAACTCTCGAGATGATGGCATGTCTACAAGGGGCAAAGAATGGTGGGTACCTGGACGACGCGAAACAGCGTGCCGGATCTCTACAGCTGGTCACAACTATGTCACAGCAGCAGGGCTGCTCACCCGCAGAGCAGGAGGAATGCAATTGCTCCCACCTCGCTAAAGTGCGAATACGTTGAGAAGATGTTAAGCTAAAGTCATGGCCCTGCACTCGGTGACAGTACAGTGCAACTTACATTCCAAAAAAGGCGGAGGGATGCCGAACAAGAGCCCAATGCAGGAGAGGAGACGACATTCAGCCAAGGGCCAGACACTCCATGCGTCCGAAGCGGCGAAGTCCCAGCCGAAATCCTTCACTCCAGGACAAACAGAGCTGGACCGCCAATTCCTTCAGAAGATGCTGCCTGTGCGATCTTGTCGTGAGCTTTCTGTGTTTACCGTATGTTCTGCATCTGAGCCACATCACGTTCGTCATGATCTGGAGCATGCAATTTCGTGACTGCGACGCAAAAAACTCAGCCAGTACTCCTATGCAACTGTGACGGCACTTTTATTCAACTACTGCTGCTCTTTTGAGAGGCCCGCAGCACTCGGCATTTTCGCTGATCACTACGTTGGCAGTATACCTGTTGGTGCCTCAAGACAGGTTCCTTTGTAGTCTTTCTCAGCTTCAACGCATCTACATCGCATCTTCGCAGCTTCTTACAACTATTGAATGTCACTATTGTATGCCCATCGATTTTGTTCACCGCCTGCTAAAGCTTTGTCGCTGATCGCATGCTCCGAGCAGCCATCCCATGGCATGCACTGCACACCCCAGACTCGTCTTAGATTAAAGTGCCTGAAGGCAAGAGGAAGAACGGACCGACTTGCGCAACGAGATGGCTGACACGCCGGCATCGAGTACTCGATCAGCGGCGACCAAGAGCTTTCGACTCAACCGGATCTTGCTCCGAACACGGCTGAGTTTTGTTCTGGACGCATAGGGTCTGAACTCAACACAGGTGTAATCAGCTCGACCATGATTCACCCTCTGAGTAGCTACTGTCTCTCAGTATCGTCGATCTTCTGACATGCACAATGCGCGCGACGATGCACGCAGCATCTGAACATGCAGCAGCGAGATCTTGGTTCTCGGGAATCCCGTGAGAACCGGACGGTCCTGCTGCCTGGCCAAATGGGCGTCAATGGCCTCAGGAAGGACGTTTGAGGCAAAGCACGCAAAGCAACATTGCACAGCCGGCACACAAGCATGCAAGCCTCTGATAGTAGATGCAGGTCCAGCATATCCGCAGTCCTCGAAGGCAGCTGCAGGAAAACATGGCCTTCACTCGAGCACATTGCTGCCGAGCTTCTCCCAATCAAGGACGCCTGAACAGATGGCTTTTCCCACATGTGTATACATAAGAGCCATGCGATGCTGGCCCCCGGTAGACTTACCTAATCCTCCTCCCAGCCCAAAATGTTGGTGACATTGACATGCCCCGTCCTCTCACAAATTTTACCTGCCTCCTTCCCCCCCATTTCGGTCAATGGACCAGACAGCTTTTCCTCGTTTTCGCCCTTCACGCCCGCCCGCCCCCACCCCCATTCCCCCGGCGCCCCCCCTCCCCCTTGCCCCCCCCCAATGGTGAGAAGCTGGGCTTCGCCCTTTGTTGACGGACCCGCAGCTTCTCACACCTGCCCCGTGGCTCCGCCCGATCGAGGCGCCCTCGCCACTGTCGAGCCGAGGCGGGCTGCAGAGCATTAGAATTAGTCCTCGCGAGGAGCGGAGGAAAGCTGAGGCGTGCCAGTCAGACGTAAGTCCAGATCGCTTGTACCAAAATCGCCAACGAAAGACAAGCAGAAGTCGAAGAGCGCGCGCGCGCGCGCTCCCACGTTTGGTCCCTGGCCCTCCTGGACGAAGGAGCAGCGTGGAACTTTTGCATCGGAGCTTGCCCGAATCACGAAGGGAGCGGCAGAGCCACGCTGCTTGTCTGCCTCCAAAGGCCGGGGACCGCCAGACCACAACGCGAGAGAACGCGAGCGGATGTGTTCATCAGTGCACAGCTTTGCATGGGTGCCGCGGAGCACGACGACATTGTGGCTGACACCGAGGCGTGTGTGCCGCGAATACACTCAGGCAGCGCACAAACACCAGCAGACTGCGAGTGGCATGGCAGTGAAGCGGGATTCGTTACTCACGGTGGTCCGTACTTGCTTTTCTCTTCCTTCAGCCCACTGTGCTTTACTGGATGTGCACAAAACTCAACACTGCCGCCAGCGCGAGAACACAGACCAGAAGTGTATCCTGTTCAATTGCACTACACGGAACGATCAAAAAGAAAACGCTCCGGACAGCTTTCGGCTTTGATAGTAAAGATCGGCTTGCCTTGCTTCAAGCTCGCGACCGGCAACGGGTTATCCGGCAAGTCCTGCTCCAATCCGACATCTGGCGAGTACGGAAGAGCAAGGTCCAGCAGGGTCACGCGAGTACAGCCTTCAGGTGCTTGAGCACTTCTGGCGCGCAGAAGACCAAGCGGCAGGTCTCCCAATGGTGTCACAAGAGTCACCAGTGCATGCAATTGAATGTTCCGCACCTCGAACAGCTGCGAACAAGCGCTGCGAGGCCAGTGTCGAACATAGCCCTGTGCCAGAGGGGCATTCAATGTCGATGAACCTTTTGCTTGGATTCAACTCGTTTGACTTCGGCTGCACTATGCAACAGCCAGGGCTGGGATTTACAACTCATACAGTACTGACTCATACAGTAGCAATAGCACAGCTCACAAAGAGAGCTGCTCCTGTCCGCTTCCAAGAAATTTCATGATGGCTCATGATGCTTTTGTGCGTTCGGCGGTCTTGGCGCTTCGCTGTGACTGAAGAAGCTGCCTCATCCGGCATGAACAGCTCGCCATGGCCGGACTCCGGTGTCCACTCGTCTAAACACACCTGAAATGGCAACTCGACACCGAACTGCATGCGCCATATTGCGCCACGCGCGTCTCGGTTCCACGAGCCGCCGCAACACGATCCTGCCTTGAGCTCAAGACCAAAATCCACCAGCTTGAGTGGGGCTTGAGTTTGATCGCTCTGAAACCTGGCAGTCCATTGCATCTCACGCCGGTATCGTCACATGCCTGCTTGCGCCTGAAAGACTCGGGCGACAGGTGGCCGTGCGACAGACCAGCTTCGTGAAGTTCACGGAGCGGCTGGCAGGTCAAGAGTAGAGATGGCGGTCAAATCGGCGCCTTATCGAATAGTTGTTGCGGACAGCTCTGTGTACCGATAGCATCCGTCATGCCGGTGTTTTAACCTGTCGCTGGGCACCTCCAGCATGTGCTTGACGAGCATTGCACACTCCTGCTCGGAGAAGACGTTCCGCTGCAAAATGCGCTCTTGCCTGAAGCAGGCTCCAACAAAGGACAGCAGCCTCTTCCGCCTCTTCCTTGAGCAGATCTCAACAGTTCTGCACTGTGCTCCGAACACGGTACCGCCAGTGCAGTGCTCAGTGACCTTTTGCATCGACAGATCGAAGAGAATTTTGGGTGCATTTTGGGAGCCCGGGCTATCGCCATCGACCTGCAGTCTTCGTAGACTGCGAAGATCCTCCGCACACATGGGATGAGGCAGGCTCGAAGCATCTCGAAGCCTCGCACCAGAACGCGCCTGGCAGTTCCCACGAACTCCTGCGTTTGCAGCTGCGCAACGTGTGCCCTGCCAAATGAATCAAATGAGGCGTACCAAACACAGCAAATACCCGACTGCGCGAGCACAAGCAACGGTGCACTGCCTCAGCTTTTCCTGGCGATGTCTGCCACAAGGCTTGCGAAGCGAGCTGAGCCGGTAAACCTCGAAGAATTTCTGAGCACTCAGGCATGCACACTGCCCTCACACCTTTCTGAAACTCGCACCGTTTCACTTTGGTCTGAAACCAGACGAACAGTCGGCAGATCCTCTCACAGGAGGCTGCACAGGCTGAGAAGATCCGGCACACCGAGGGACGCTGCCTGGATGCTACGTTCGTGAACCTCGTAGTGCTCCGTCAGCTTCGTCAGAGGCCTCTTGCATGGTGAGTTCAACTGAGTTCTTAGCAACATCTGGGATCTGCACCAGCTGCGAACTTGACGAGTTGCAGGATTCGCCTCTTGTTCGTAAAGACTTGTTTAAGACTAAGATCTTCGAAACTCCAAATCGCCGGCCTGCCCAGTGGCCTGACTCGATGAACCTCGGCCAGGAGGCCATCACCAGCCACAGCTGCCAGCAGCTTCACGCCTTCTTAGCCTAGCCGCTCTGCAGGCTGATCTTGGCCAAGCCATCAATGTCGATGTCACTGGCTGCCAGTAGCTGAATCCTCGATGTCCAGGCGGAGTCCGCTTTGAAGCTAAGCTCACAGTCAGCATCTCAGAGCCGGGCACCACTCCCTCGCTTGGAGAGCAGAATTGGGCGCCCATGGTGCGAAAGCATTGAGTTTGAATGTGAAGCCTAAAATCAGCCCCAGCCCTGTAGCCACTAGCTTGCTGAGTAGCTCGGGTGTGCTGGAAGTGCCGGGACAATGGAACAAATTCTGCTTACTCGCAGCAAGTCAGGCGGCTGGGATAGTTCGAGTTGCCTACACTGGCTTCCCATCGTATGCCGGACGTAAGCAGCCTGGCGCATCGCGAGTCTTATCCCGATAAAGTTAACTCACCATTGCACCTTCACGTGATAATGCAGCCTGAGACATCTTTCCCGAGCTTCCACATCTACGCATCGACGTAACTCGTGTGAGACGCTGGGATGGTGTTCTTAACAGCATCGCCATCGCACGAATGTCCTCAGTTCTACATTGTCACAGTACACATGCTGCGGTCTGTTAATCTGATGTTCGTCTGGGGTGCATTGACCAAGACGCTGCCCTTGGCCCTCGAAGAGTCGCGGCAACGTCGCACCGGTAGCTGGCGCCTGCAACGATGTGGGCTTGTGACTTGTGCATTCGATAAACTTGCCAAGGGCACCACGAAAGCCCGTGCAAAGCGTCAAAGTCAACACTTGCAAGCAGACCCTTGACTCGCAGAGCCTTGACTCTTTGATATACGGAATCGCTTCCACCCCCCAAGGTACTCCTGCAAGCTCCTCACGAGCTTTCGGGACCAAGCTACGGGTATCTGGTCGCGCCTGCTGCTGCCGGGGACGAGGCGGACCGCCATACTGACCTACATCCGAGGCGGCAGACCCGGCAGAACCACAATCTTGAGTCTTTCAAGCATCTGGCCTGGAGGTGGTCCTTGCGCGTATATGGGCTCCGCCTCCTGACGAGGGCGACGTGTGCTGACCGGTCCGAGACACTGCCACATCATGCAACCACTGGCCTCATCAAAGTCCGAGAACAAAGAATTTGGATACGCCCGGAAGGACCACCACGAAAGCAGTGCACTAAGCAGCATCACGATGGGAAGAGCCACCAATAGGCCCGACCTGTGGACAAGCTCTCCAACTTGCTTCGAAATTGCCCCTAAGTGGAAACCCAAGCACGGCCAAAAGAACGCATCCACTTCAATGACAGCTCTACTATTCAGGGAAGGAGCTGGATATTGTACTTTGTCCTGACTGGCCAGCGAGTAACAAGGACATCAAGATGACGGCAGCTACATAAAACACAGAGACTACTGTGATGCAGCTTTGTCGATCAGAAGCTGAGGGTCCCTTGCGTGTTGTCAAAGAGCGGATGTACCTTAACCTGTGTCTCGTAGGTGACACTGGTTGCATCCTTGCTGGTGATAAGGGTGGTGCTTGAGCTGCGTCCACCCACTACCTGACAGCTCAGAAAAGCTTGTTCATGAATCCTCTGATTATCTCGCTGCGGCCATCGAGCTACCGATGCAGAGAACAACTGCACAACTGGGGGCTCGGCGCTGAAAAGTGTCAAGACGCCAAAAAGCGATTCGAAGCCGGATATCAGTCCAAAAACAAGCAGGCAGTACATCGACATGTTGGCACAGTGGTCCGACACCATGTAATAGACGATGGCCGCCAATATCAGCGTGAAGAACATGCCAAACCCGTCTCCTGCAACAACCTGGAGCACTGCCATCGCTACCAATATCAGGAAGATCCCCCACCAGAAATACGAGTGAAACCTGGGCGAGCTGCAGACGCTGCAGAGTTGCCATGCATGCTACCAAAGCCTAATGCTTTCTTCGCTTGCTTTGCACAGCTCAGCAAATCAAGTTGAGATTGAACAAGTCACAGCTTGGATGCTCACCCCGCATTTCTCTGAGCCAAGCATCTCCTTGACCGCCGCTGGTGGAGGAGCATCTTGTGGGCTTGCACCCACGACTGGAATTACCATAAGAGTCCGATTCCTCAGTGCACAGCTGCAATGGATTATTTTGGATGACTGCCTGGCGCCTGAAGCTCCGTGCATCAGAGCATCTATGAAAAACGAGATCTGTTCGATATCGGAAGACGAAGAAAACACATATCCTCTTCGCCAAAATGGCTGCGGGAATGCGAGAAGGAGAGGGGACAAGCACCCGCGACATGTACGGAAATGCCCGGACAGTGGCCAGCTCAAGCTCAAGAAAGCACGTCCTTTCCCTTTTTGTCTCGAGACGCAGCGCCCTTCGTGTTCGTGCCAGCTGCACGCTCAACCACGGTCACCTGCAAGTGCGCATGTGACAAGCATCGCATACGAGGGACCCCTCGAGTTCTGCTGCCTTGCAGACAGTTGAAGAGAAGTCGCCTCTTGCTAGTCTGCTAGTGGCACTTTAGTGGCATAGCTGAATCCAAAGACACTTTGCTCCTCAGAAGCTGGCCACAGCTTCCGGCGTGCACGAAGGACGAATGCCCCGAGAAGCAGCAGTCCTGCAGGCTACGAGCTTTGACTTTTTCCAGCGGAAGCTTCGAAGCTCCGGGACTCCTGCGGCTCCTTCCACGATCTGAGTCTCAAGTTCGAAGCCCAGCACAGGATCGGGAAGTGGCAGACCACCTGCGGCACTCGACCCAAGCTCTTCCACTGCCTTTAGCAGAGCCGGGCCTGAGGAACTGGTCTCTGCCAGGGAATCTGGCCTAATGGAGTCGGCGCGATTCCAACAGAACCCTGGCCTGGATTTGCAAACATAAGCACCACACAGAGCTGTGGTGAGATCGGTGCCTGAGTACCAAATTTTGTCTTCACGAGAGATCAAGAAAGCATCTCTCACCACTTCTCAACGGCAGAGCACTCAATAAAATCATTGCTTGAACCCTGGTGCGTGTGGTGGTGATGGGCGCTGGTTGCTCCACAGAGCGGGAAGACGGTGCATCTCCTTCGCACAGAGGCGATGTGTTTCACTGAAAAGAACGTGTGATGGGAGGGCTTCTGGAGACCTTTGGCGACGATGAGATTTGCAAGGGTTCTGGAAGCATGGTGCTAATACTGTTCTAATCGCGGCTTTCGCGGATCTTTCGCGAAAAAAACACTCTGGTGTTGAGACTGGCTACACAACTGTACTTGCACCAGCCATGACCTGCTCGCGAGTTTGGTTTGATGACCACTGCGCTCACATGTCGATGATTTGGGATCTAGGGTTTAGGGCCTAGTTCGGCCTGCGGTCTTATGGCTACTTGTGATGATGATGATGATGATGATGATGATGATGATGCTGATGCTGATGATGAGGACGAGGCGGGGAGATGAATGCTCATGTGAACAGCCTGAGCAAGAAAACAAACTAGATTCGACAGGCAGGGCTCATTCATTGCTGCAGGAATCACAAGGGCATTTCTTGAAGGACTTCCACACATTCCGAAAGCTTTACTTGCTCACAGCATGCTGCCCAAAACCCGTTCCTGTAGCGAGTGCAGAAGAGCACCAGAACATACCAGAACCAATGGTATAAATGAAAGCAGGAAGGAACGACTCAGCCCAAAACTTGGAACTCGGCGTCGGCGAGACGAGTCGCGATGGAGCTCTGAGGGCTCCGACCTTGAACGTTCTCAACTTGTCACGAGCGCCAGATGCTCTAGCTGTGGGTCTGCGAACCATCTGTCACCAACGACAATGCATCATGTCCCTTTTGAATTCCACACAGGCATTTCGATAGAGATAAGCTGAGTTTTGTTTAGCAAGAGTCGGGGTGGCAAGCCTGCTCGAACAACATCCGAGCTTGGACAGCTCAATCCGGGACCATGAGCAGGCTGTATGCACGAGCATTGATCCTGAGCACCTCGACCAGCACGGGTGTACAGACAAGCATGCATCAGTGGGGTTTGCAGCCGACAACCATGATGGCACGCAGTTGAGCTTCTGTCGTCATATCAGATCCGCGAGGGCGACGCAGATTCGCTTACGGCTGATCTCAAGACCACGGGGGAGCCGACTCCGAAAGGGAGCAGTGCGGGCAAGAATGTAAGTAGAGGCATGAGCAGTCTTGCGAGTTCCGAGCAGACCAAAACGAAGTCTTTCTGCCCTCGCAGCTCGGGGGGCAAGGAAGTGCGATTGCTTCGACTCGCAAGGGATGTCAAGGGATGTCTCGCAGTGCACTACCCCCACTGACTTCGAACTATTTTTGAGCACCGAAACGGGTGCAGTGCGAGTGGAGCGGCTGACTTCGTTCGATAAGTCTGCAGTCTCCCGAGATAAGAGTGTCGCCGAGTGAGTGTTGAAACCACTCTGAGATGAGAACCCATTAGCTCTCGAATTTGCTTTGGTCAGCCCCAGCCGACCCCTGTCGATGTCGAAGAGCAGTTCCTCCAAAACATCTCAGGGGGTCACGAGGAGGGCCAAAGGGCTACCCATCCTGTCCTGCCCCACCATCCAGGACGCGCCCAAAACGATCTGTGAGCCGTCGGGAAGGGCCTGGGGCACAGCTTCATCTCTCAAGCGAAAGCTCTGGTGTGCATGCTGACGGAATGTCTGGATTTGATCCAGCGACGTTGCTGGGGAGACAACATCACTGCAAGCCAGATACACACTACGCAGACAGCTTTCTTACATCGCCGAGCGTCGGCGCAGAAGGCTGAGGGCGTGGCATTGGTTGCACGAAAAGTATAGCAAAGCCTGGCCCGTCGACTGAGGAAACCGCATCCAGCAGGAACCGCTAAGCCTCAGGCCTCGAAACGCCTGAAGTTTAAAAATCGAAGAGGAACTTGGATTGCCGACAGCCTCACCCGCTTGCCGCTGTAGCGCACAAGGTATCGGCTGGGTGGCCATGGGACCTGCTGTCATAGCGGGGGTTCGGTAGGTCGGTAGGTCGGTGTGACATGGCGTGAACCTGGAACCTCTCTGAGGTTAGAAAATTCCAATTCGTCAGATTCCTCGAATTCGAGATCTCCGAGATTCGTGTTTCGTGTTTCGGCCGGCCTCGAGCCCTTGAAGTCTCCAGGACAGCATCGGAAACCGTTTTGTACCTGCGAGAACTGCACTTCCAGGCAAAGCTGCTGTGGCAACTCAGCCGAAGGGTGCTGATGTCCGCGCCACCTGAGGACACTCAGCTCAGCGCTCCAGTCGGCAAGAGCAGAAAAGAGCCTGCCTCGCACGTGCCAGCAGTGCCTGCTTGCCTCGCCAGCAGCAAGCATATCATATCTTCTTCGCAGTGCATGACAGCGCTTGTCGGACCTCATCACCCGTTGCAGCCGGTGGATCTGCAGGTACACATTGCTGGCCTTTGCAGAAGTCCTCGAACGGCAGCATCCAGTCTTCTCGAACAAGTCTAGCGGGTACGGCGACCAAGCCCGGTCCGCCAAGGCACTCCGCAGTTGCGTCTCAGCCTGCCACGTCAGACTTACAGAGAAGTTACGGAGAGAGGAGAGTGAGGAGAGGAGCTCTCCGCGGCCTCCTTGGGCAAGTAGGTGAAGGTGGAAGCCGAGTCGAGCTGCGCTCGGCCCCTGCAGACCGTATACGCCCATTGACATGCCCAGTGGTGACGACGTGACGACGTGAGTGAGTGCCTAGCCTACAGGGGATGGAGCGTCCGTTGAACATCAAGGCCTCCACCTGCGCGCAGGCAAAATCTGCACACGGAGATGTGGGTCTTTCTGCAGCCGGCGGTCTTTCCTTCTACAGCCAGCGTGAGAGCGCATCACGCACCTTGACTCCATACTTGCCACTTGGTCCGTTGATCTGCAACGGCACCTGAGGTGCGAATGGCATGTGCAGAACGACTGACTTGAAGGCTGAGCTACTGAGCTTGTGGCCCAGTGTCCGACGTGGGTGGTGTCTGCTCCGATGACCAGCTCTCCGCCTCCCAGAGCAGAGCAGAGCAGAGCAGAGCAGAGCAGCAGAGCGGAAAAGCACAGCACGACTCGAAGACTCGGCCTTCGCCTCCCAAGCTCAGGGAAAAGACCTCTCCGCAACACACAGTTGTGCAAAGAAGCACCACAACAAATCTCGTTCCAAGCTTCGCGCCCGGTTTCTTGGTTTGGAGCCGGGTGCCTTGGAAAATCCGAGGCTGCGGCACAAGCCCTGCCTCTCGGTGCGAAGCTCCTTCTTGAAGGCTTGCCAGATCATCGTGGGCTTTGTTGCCGAACCTCATGTGGCCAGAAGGGACGTCCCGCTGTAGACTTTGGGATTTGTCAAGCTTTCACTCTTTCCTCTCCGAGGAACCAGGCGCAAGCCCAAGTATGCCGTTCTGCTGCTGTGCATGGAAAAGTCCCGACTCCTGCCGGGCATTCTTCGGAAGCTGAAAGTCCAAGGGTGGGATGTGGCGATAGCACCACTCAAGTAAGGCTGGCCTTTAGAGCACAGCCCGCTGATGCTGTTAAGGGCTCAGTGCCTGAGTCCGCGAGACGATCAAGTGCAGCGATTTTTCATGTGACACATTGTGCTGCTTGCCTGCAGAGACACATCCTCAACTGCGTCCCCAGCTTCCGTTTGCAGACACAAAACGCAAGCTGTCACGAAACCATCTCCTTGGGCTGAGCCAAGGACGAGGTCCTACGCCGTGCTGGTGACCTCACTGAGACAGACACCCTTGAAGAGAAGATCCTTCCAGATACTTCTCTTGGAAGCTGCATTGATCCTCCGCAACGGCAGGCCAAGAACTGCTCGAAAGCGTGGGAGACGGCATGAACTGAAATCGCCAATCGAGTCCTTCTGACATTTGCCTGGACAGATAGGTCCGCAGCGAATCCAATAGCCGGTCGCGCTCCCAGACAAATTGAAATGAGGATGCAGATGTTTCCCGCAGGCAGAACACCCCGTGCAAGTCAATTCAGTCACCTTAGATTTCGGCATGCCGCTTCATGCTTTGACAGCTAATTGGCAGGTGTGTTTTCAGTGAAGTCTTGGAGCAAGGGCATGAAGGCCCATAGCAGGCTTGTTGGAACATGGCAGAAAAGGATGGGAGGGAAACAAGGAGAAACGGACGACTGAAACGAAGATTGGATGTGCAAAAAGGCTTTTTCGAGATTTCATCCTGGAATCGCAACAGAACAAGCTGATGTAGGGAGCGGTGCTTCCAGGCGACGAAACCGGGCTTTGTTCCAACGCCTTCTGAGTTGACGGCTTAACAAGGCATGCAACATTTCGTTTCATGTGGGACGAACATGCACAAGGTACTGCTGCCGCCGAGTAACCCAGCTTGCAGTATCCACCTGACGACATGCACGTGCTGGCTCTTCAAGGTTTTAGACATAAAGCGGTTCTTGGAGAGACTCACAACCAGTGTTGGATGCGATCCTAGTAGCGATCAGAGACGCGCGCTGCGGCCTGCAAAGGCAAGTCACAAGACACATCTCGGTCATTGCTGCATCTTCAAGAGTCTGCATTCGCTGTGCCTGGGAGATCCCAGCAGCACCTTTTTGCATTCAACCAAACTTGAATGCGGGAAGTGCCAAAACACATCAGTGTGTACAGTAGTGCGTACCTCCGCAAAGTAGACGCCCTCTCGCAAGCTGCCATGCAGCCTTGGCCAGATCCATCGGTTGTAGCCGTTACTGGCAGTAGATCCCCCATCGGCAACCAAAAAAGGCTTTCATGGTTTTCTACGAACTTGTTGCGGCATCGATGATCTGATTGAAACTTCTTGCGGAACCGAGCCCATGACCGTGCGTGCCAAGCTTTGGGCTGGGGGGTCAAGTGCATGGCTGCAAATACCTTATTTGTTTGCAAATGGCGGACGCGGAGACGCATTCCATCAATGATCTGCTGGCTCGGAGCAGGCAAGCAACGCGATTCTGCTTTTTGCGAGAATCAAGCATGCAATAATTCATGACGAGTGAAACCGAAGTGTGTGCAACGACGGAGTTAGGCAGGAGCCCTATTTTGCACGGATCACACCTTTGAGGCTTCTCTTGATCCACGAGCGGATAGCCTGCAAGGACAGCATTGGACAACTGGACCGAAGGAATGCCGTCAAATGCCGTCAGCTTGATCCTGGACGTGCTTCGCGACAAGCTGCCGCTTGATTGACGTCTAAGCGCCGCAAAAGGTGCGGTAGGCACAGCAGAGGTGCTTCATACTGCTCCGTCCCTGCCCAACTGACAAGAAATTCAGCTGCAGGCCCTGCAGACATCTTAGACCTGATTGCGGCTGCAATTCTCTGGTGCAGACACGACGACACTCTCAGACTCTAGCTCTTCCCTTGTGGCGTCCCCTTGCTGAATCGACTGGCTCCTGTTGGGCACCACTGCTTCGACTGGGTTCAGAGGCAGCTGATCTCGAGCCTTTGTCTCTTGTTCTCGCGCTTCTTCTTTTGCAGCTCACGGGCATGAGTGCGCATGAACCTCAAGATGAGTCAATATGATCTTCTAAACGCAGCTACACAGCTAAACAAACAATCACACCTGTTGACTAAATTCGGGAGCCTGTGTCACGTATGCATGTCTGAGGGCAAGGGCAGATCAATCTGCTGCAGCTTGATCTCGGAGATGTAGTTGTTATGGATGCCAAACTGGCCAAGCCGCCACTTCGCAGTCGATTGACTCTATATGTTGGGCTGCACATGTCGCACAAGTTCGTTTGCGAGATTCTCTCTGAGCGAACGATGAGCACTGGCCACACCTCAGTCATCGAAAGGTGCTCCGCCTTCTGCAGAAGCTTCAGAAAAACCTGCCCGACAAACTGGCCACAACTTGCAAGTTAGCAGAAGCTTGAGAGCTGTTTTGAAATATGCTTTTAACCTTAGGAGCTTACTGTAACCGCTGCGACCTTGGTGGTATGACTGCCAGGGCTAAGTCGTAGCGCGAGTTTTTGGGCTTGGCCATGCCTCTGCAGCCTCATCGGTGAAGTAGTTGTCCTGCTTGCAATGGCGCAGCAAGAGCTGGTAGCACTGGAATGTAATATCGCCTCGAAACTGAGCTTGGTGATGAACTTGTTCTGCAAAATGACCTGTCCCCCGCCCCGCTGCCAGCCCACCCCATGCCCTGGCTGAGTGGGGGTTGTGCTGCAGGGCCTCTGCTACGAACTCCATGGCATCATCTCGAATATTATTGCCTCCGGCATTGCATTCTATTAGTTGGAATAGCTTCACCCGTCGTCTGCGTCTGCACAGTGTCCGAAAAAGCACAGCCTGAACAGTCCAACTCTTGCAAGTGGGTGTTCGTCAGCAGGGCCTGGCATAGGGAAAGCTGCACGTATGAGAGGATCCAACTGAATGGGATAGTTCGGCTCTGAATTGAGCGAAAGCCTCAAACAGGTGCTTCACCGCGTCATCCCGCATGCGGTTCACCTCACACCACATGAGGCGAGCAGATGCAGCAGAGTTGCAGACTGCTGCTAGCTGCTGCTAGCTGCTAGCTGGGCAGCGTACTCGGATGTCCAAAGAGCGCAGTCTGCAGTTTTTCCGCAATGCCTGAAAGAGGCAGACGAAACTGAAGCAAGAAAGCTCGAAGCTTTGCCAGCATGCCGGCTGGATCGTGCTTGATTTGCTCCCACAGAGTATCACAAAGAGACAAGCCAGGGGTGTGAACAAACTACTGCCCAACAGTTTGGCTGGCAGATTCGCCGCTCTGCTGGACTTCGTGTTCCAAAGGGCAGGCACCAGACCTGACCTTCAGCACTTCATCTTGCTAGTTCTTGCTTGAGCTATACTTGCTACGCACTAGAGGCTGCAAAGGCTGCACGGAGCCTCCAACCTGTGACTTTGCACGCATCGGAAACTCCGAGTTCCCAGTCCCACGAACCCACGGTCTAAAGCCCAAAGTTTCTGTGCCCTTCCTGGGCCCTGCCTAGCTCGATACGAGTGTCAAGTCGATGACTTCGTGTGTCTTGCAATGTTCACCCAGTAGCCTTGGCGATTGCCTTGCCCCCGATGCTGGTGATTCCGTTTGCGCGCACACCTGGCACATGGCATCTGTCGCAACCACCGCCCATCAACGCCGGCTTCCACCTGAGTGCTGCGCTTAGTTTGGATACCCGGCTGTGGTTGCACAAAGCCTCTCCAGCTGCCCAGGTTCAACCGTTCATGCGTCCGAGAGCGATTATGAGGATAGAGGAAGCAGGGACGGTAGCAAATTTGTGCCTTAGCCAGAGCAACCGCTCCAGGATCTCCAATTTCGTTCAAACCTCATGACGTCGCAAGTGTGCGATCGCAAGAACATTCAGATCAGTCCATATCGCTCACCAAGGCAAAGACCGAGATCTAGATGCCTTAATGTTGGGCACTTCTCGACTGCGCTCCCGATGGCGGCACCCCCATCCTGACTTTCAGGTTTCCGGGATTATAAGCTCCAGGAATGCGGACTCACACCCAAGGAGCGGACTGGCATTAAAGAGTGGACTGGCTGCTCTGCTAAGGAGAGTGATAACAGTGATAACCCTTTTCAGTAGGAAGCTTCTCGGACCATGCAGTGCGGCACCCAGGCCTTCAGGATGTGGTTGTCAAAAAGTCTCAGCTCCTTTAAGGTGCGAGAGGAGGACACGAACCTGACATGCAGTTTGCCTGCTCTTGCCACATCCTTTCGACACTGGCATGCAGTAGGCTCGTAGCGCGTTCCACATGATACATGGTGATACACTTCCGGCACGCGGTGTTGTTCCATACATTGATGGTGAACGCGGAACAAAACAGAGCCATCATAAAACTGTGGGCTTCATGGGCTTCGCGTCTCAGCACAAATACGATGCTCATGACAGCGCTGCGGCAGGATTTCCAGCACTGCTTCAAAAGAATTTCATGGCCGAAGCCCTGGAAGTTCTGGCGTTTGCGAGGTGAGTGATGGTTCGCTTTGCGGCTGCATGAGGCTGCGGGGTTTCCACGATGTTGTCTGCTCACCATACGTTGGCTGCTTCCGAACCTTGAAGCCAGCCAGCGGGGAGGTGCAAGCGAACGCAATAGTGGGCTTCCTGTTTTTGGTTGTGGAGTGCTTGCCTGGAGGGAAGGCTCTGCGACACTGTGACACCGACGAGTGACACCAACCTGTGATATTGCCGAGGGTGCCTGCAACTGGACGATACCCAGGAGGAACCGCAGCAACAACTCAACCCTCCAACGCCGAAGATCAGTTGCAGTACTTTGGCTGAGCACTCGACTCAGCTATCGCTGCGGCACCCGTGTCCTGACGATGGTCAAGACAAGCATGAATGCCAGCGTGCTGGGTCAGACCCTTGTCGCGCTGCACCAACAAGCAGCATCACTGCATCGCTCTGCAAACACGAGCGAGGTGCAAGGATGAATTGCCGTTCTGGCTCGGAGCTACTGCACAGCACAAGCAGCAATGGACGGGTCGATCTTCCCGGAGCTAGTACTCGCACCAAGGTGACAGACAACGTTTCCTGGGTTCAGCTTCACTTCCCGAGACCCTGGCCCCGATGCCATTAGCATCCAGCGTGAGGACTTCGAGCACACCCTGACGTGAATCTAGCAATGAATAGGCTGCAAAGACCTGAGCGATGCAACTATGTCGATACTCCACGTGGAACCTTGGGTTCTTTAGGTCCTCCCTATGCTCGTTTCATTCATGCAACAGCACACTCATTAGGTGCAACAGATCGGCACCTGCTGAGTCAGGGCTTCCGCAACCGCTCCCACGCCGGCATCAGACAAATTGTTGTGCTGGAGGTTCAGGTCCAGAATAACTGCAGGCACGAACCCAGCAAGTATCTCTCCGAACCGGGCAGCGGCAGCCTCCTGCCTCGATTAGTTGACAAGCCTTTGGCCAAAATGATGGCTTCTTCCGGACCGAAGCACACGTGCCTGAAAGCCGCAGCAAAGGAGTCAGCTGCGCTGCCTTGCCCTGCCCTGCCCTGCCCTGCCTGAAGTCGAGCTTGGTGATATGATCTGGCATTTGGAGGGATACCACACATGCAGAAGATCAGATGCAGACAGGATTCATGCTGCCAAAGTCGCTGTTTGTAGAAACATCATTTGACAGAGCTAGAAGCCCGGACCGCGAGATGTTGGCCAGTGAGGCCTCCCGTCGTCTCGTGCGCTTAGGCTACGGATGACTGATCGTCTCCACACTGCCAGCAGGCCTCCTCAACATCCTCATCGATGCGAACATTCAGTCGAACAACCTCGAGAAGCCAGAGGCGAACTGCTGGATGCAGTTATGCTAAGGGAAAGCCTTTGGCGAGAATCCCCTGACCAACTGAGGCTTGTCCTGAACTTCACGCAGCGATTCCTCATGCTTGCGGCACATACATGTTGGGTTATTTGACGGTCCTTCTTGGGGAAGAGGACAATCGGCATGCGACGAGACGCACGCGCATTTACTCTGCTTTGGGGGATACCAAAAGGGAAGTAAGCCGTGACACATGCTGCATGCTTGGTCTTGTAGCCGCCGTCTGCAAGTGCCAGGCATTTTTGTGTAGGTGAGATCAGCAAGTTTTGAGATGCGCTGAGTCCTAAGTCCTAAGCTACTCCGGACAAGAGACGAGCCAAATTTGTCGGCGAAGAGCTGTGACCCACATGCCTTTAGATTGATTGATTGCTTGTTTGCGCATTGCTTGATTGCTTGATTGCTTGATTGATTGATTGACTGCCTGTGGGTGCAAACACCCTTGCATTGGAGTTTCCATGACATGCCATGTAATATAGTTCTGTTGACCTTTAGATGCACGTCAGGGCCCTGTTGTTCAAACTCGCACAGACGCTCTGCGAGTGTGGAGCCATGAATCGACACAGAACTGAGAACAATTTTCCGCCTGTTCGGTCACCCTGCAGCCCTGGAAAGAGAATCCCAGATTTCTGACCGCACAACAAGGCAAGAGGGCGAGCAGTGGCAACACATTGAGCTCAACGGTAATCACCTTCGTTGTGCAAACGGCCATGCACTGAGGTCTCATCTAGCCGATTTGCGCGTCGGACACACAGCGGTCCCACGTGCTACCTCGCGCAGGCACGGCGTGGTGCCCCGAACCCACTTTTCTGCCCTTAAGCCCTCATCTCGCCGACTGCTTGCAAAGCTTTGTTGCAGCTTAAACGGCTGTTCCAAGAAAACACCACTTGATGAACACGAGCGGTCTTCATGCTGTCTGCTGATTTCCGACCCACTCCTGTCAACATAGAGATCCAGCAGAGAAATCAAAATGAGGACGTAGACAACGTAAATGCAGGGAATACTCGAGACATGGGCAAAGCCACCTCGAACTTCTTCCCTCTGGCATGCAGATATTCCACACCCTCGACTTCTTCAAGGAGGAACCATGGCCTCGTTCTCCCGCTCGTGTCGTTGGTCAACATGACATGACAGGGCGCGTTGATGCTACTCTGAGGTCACGACAAACCGTCAGGCTCTCCGAAATCCAAGCCAACCGATCCACCCACAACCCCCAAGCATAGGGCCTTAGCAACCATTCTCAGGTCTTGCAACTGGAAACATTTTGACATAATCGTGCACAATCTACCCACTTTCCACTCCATTTCGGATCAAGTAGCGGCAATGGAATCAACGTCACCGCCGATGTCGACCGATGCCCTCGCAAAGATTCTAGATTGAATTTGAATCATTGAGTTTCATTAACTCCACTTGGCAAACATAATTCCCAAACCCCCCGATTGTGTTCGGCTCGTTCAAACATCATCGAAATTGGAGCCGCACTATGCGAAACTGGCTTCGCCCCCACTGAACTGACTGACGCAGAAAAGTGCAGCCCATTTCAAGGGGGGGGTCGGAACCGTCACAATCCACAGAGGCCGACCCGCAACAAACGGCAGGTCTGGGTGATGCTGGCCAGCCGCTGATCTCTCCGAGTCATCGGAGAAGTAAGCTAGCCCACATGAGCGAACACTCCTCATGCAGATGCCCAGCCCAACACCACACAACAGGATTCCAACAGACATGCAGCACGGAGGCAGCGCCAGCAGTGCGGAATCTTTTGCGGATGAGGATGTATGCGGAAATTCACCCAGTTTGGCGAATATCGGAGCACTGCATCACTCTTTCATTCAATTTCCATATAATATATGTATATATATATATATATATGTATGTCCAATGTATGATCGCAGTTCTCGGTTCGCCGACCACGCCCGCTCCCCCCGCCCCGCTCCAGATGCCGCACGCCGGGTCCAAACATGAATCCCTGTGACTGCACGCACATCCCCCACTTAGCGGTTCCAAAACCGTCAACTGTCACGAGGATCACGTCCTAAACATACACGATCCTTGTGACAAAGGACACTTTCCAACCACGACTGCGATGACAGGGCTGGCCGGTTCCTGTGATAAACATCGGACTCCATAGAATCGCTCGTGCCCTTCCTTTTCCAGAGATGCACAGTCCTGGCCCTGAGTCGTTGGATATAAAAGTCGGGCCGGAATGTCAAAGCTGAACTGTATGTGCATGATGCTTTGCCACAAGGCACGACCCCCGTCAGATTCTTCATCGGGAGGGTCGGGTGGGGAATTTCAAGAACTGGTGCTCTCTTTCAGCCGCAATGGCTGAGTGCACCCATGTCTACATGTTTATAAGAGCAAGCACACCCTACCCAACCATCCATGTAGCTTGCAACTTCATAAACATCGGACTCCATAGAATCGCTCGTGCCCTTCCTTTTCCAGAGATGCACAGTCATGGCCCTGAGTCGTTGGATATAAAAGTCGGGCCGGAATGTCAAAGCTGAACTGT
>CAJNDV010031792.1:0-14379 GCA_905221635.1 Symbiodinium sp. CCMP2456 | reverse complement strand
TGTCGATGGTGATGTCGATCATGAGGATGCCGATGAGGTTGAAGGATGCGTACCACAGACCCATGTCATTGTGGCAGGTGGATGAAATCCGGTGATTCCCTGACACTCCATGCGTGAGGACTTGGTCTCGATATGTTGCTCTCCTCACCTTGAGTGCGTAAGGTTTGGTAAGCGATGAAGTTGTCGGCTCACCCTCACCCGAGCTTTTGTACGTAGCAGGCAATTTGGCTTGCAATACCAAGGCCAAAGTATACACCATGCGGACATTTGGAGCTTTAGGGATTGTTGTAATGCACCAAAGGAGATGCGGTTTTTTGGCGGCCGCAGTCAGCATGCGTCTCGAGCAATGTGGCTTTGAAGAAGCCGTCAGGTCTCTTGATCAAAATCGCGACTAGCCATCTAGCATCGGCTTCGACAAAAACGCGGCTACACGGCTTGGAGCGCTCATAGCTCCATTCGTTGCCGCCAACCTCGTTGATTGCCTGGTCCAAGAGGTTGGTCGCCATGTGGATGACGACAGGAGGATGCGATTGCAAGTGGGCTGGGACGATCAGCTGTTGCTGGTTTTCGAGCCGGGCGGACGTGTCGTGGTGGCCGTGCTTTGAAGACCAGATACGAAAGGCAAACGCCTGTGGAGGGCATACGATGCCAGATGCGACATGGGGACACGACGACGCTGCAGACTTCCTTGACAACGCAGGCAATCGTCATGATCATAATGTCAATGGCGACGTGTCATGGTATCAGTTAAAGTTTTAAAGCATGCTGCTTCAGAATGTCAAAGACAAGCCTGTGTATGCGTAACGCTTTTTTTCGACCCTGCACGTGTACATCCCACCACCTGTGCAAAACACACAGTGTACAAGACACACCGTCACGGAGCAACCGTGTCTCTCACGAGCGATTCCACTCAATCTTGGCATCTTTGCGAGCCGTCAACACTTTGTACACAAGACGGCGCCTCTTCGCGTTGTGGAAGCCTTCATCGAGCAAAAGTTTCATGCTTCCCCACGCATCGCGCCAACCTGTCTATGTTGATATGTCCTCCTGCCTGATAAGCTGCTTCTTGCGCTCAGCGGAAGCCTCACTGGGGTTTGACGTTGACGAGCCGTCATCGGAATCGGACTCGTCACTGTCGTCATCACCGTCTTGGTTGTGCTCCACCGCCTTGTCATCGTCGTTTTGGCTGTCGGCCGCGCTACCGGGATCCATAACCTGACTTTGATTGTTCACCCCATTCGTGTCCTCGATGGCGAGCGGGGCATCCAAGATAGCCTGGGGGACCGCCATGCACTTGTGCTTGGCGAGCTGCTTGAGGAAAAGCTCCGAAGACCACTCGCCGTTCTTCCCGATCGTCATCTTTAGAGCGCTTACAGTGGACTCGGGATCGAGGGCACCACTTCACTTCTCTTCACTCCGGGGTACGAGGAGCTGGTAAGGCTCCCCGCGCCGAAAGGCGCGCCCCTGTTGAAGGGCCTTGAAGGGAAGGATGTCCGTCTTCCTCGGTCACTACTCTCTTCTTCCTCAGGGTTCTGGCAGCGTGTCAAGCTCCCCGGCCACTTAGGCCCCGCTTCGTGGGGCACGTGTGCTGGGGTGTGAAAACTTCACCACTTGCTTGGCGTTGGGGTTTTCACCTCTTTCTTTCATTTGGCGTAGGGCACGTGTCAAACCCCTGGCTTTGTGGCCCCCCATGTGTTATGGGGTAGCAAGGGAGCAAGTAGTTTCGGGTATGATGTGAAAACTCTCGCTCTCTCTCTCTTTCTTTCTCCAGGGCTGGGGGTGACAGGATTGCTCCCCTCACCCGCGCGCGTCAGCGCCCCCGCCTGTCTCTCTCTCTCTCTCTCTCTCTCTTTCGTCAGGGTTAGGGGCAGGAGGGGCAAGCCCCCCTAGCCTCTCTCTCTCTCTATCTCTTTTCTTTCTTTCGCCAGGGTTAGGGACAATGGAGTTGCCCCCCCCTGCCCGCGCGTATGTGCGCCCCCGACTGTTGCGGGTGCCAGGCTCTCTCTTTGCTTTGCTAGGGGTGAGAGGAGTGGGCAGCCCCCACTCTCCGCGCGTCCGCGCTCCCCACCTTTCTCTCGCTCCCTCTCTTCTTCTTACAGTATTTTTCGGGGATCGCTCTGTCTCTCTCGGGCATGAGGAGCTGGATCTTCCTCTCCCTGTCTCTGTTTGGTTCCCTCTCTCGTGCAAGAAACCTCCTGATATGCCCTGATAATTAGCGTTCCACTCCGCGGGCGCTCAAATTTATGAAACTCCATTGCTAGTGGCCCCGTGCACATCCACACCTTGCCTACACACTCAGCAGCTTCTTATCCCCACAGAATGACGCAGAAGACAATGAAGGACCCGATGCCTGCCTGAGAATGTCTAAAGGGCCGCGATGATGCTTCAAGAGGTATAGCACAACGGCTGCAGTTCTCATGGCCTGCCGAGATACGCAAACACCCACACATGCACACAGAGACAGAGCAGAAGCTGTCCGGACTGCATCTGCTGAGAGTTTGGCATCGGACCAAAGGCCATGCATCTTGCTGGAGCCATCTTCTCCCGCTCCGATGCCATCAGCCTCAGTTAGCTCGAACACTCTGCGACACACTGCATGCCATATCCGCTGCATCATACTCATGTTTCTCTCCACTCCACGAATCTCGCACCCGCGCAGACTCATCCAGGAACAGCGCGCAGGACAGATGCCATACAGGTCTGAGAAGAGCACTGGAGGGCACGGCTGTGGACCGCAAAGCAGCTCGTGCCTTTGACCCGAGGACGCCCACGGCGAAATCAGAGCCAAGAAACATCTGCGCCTGTGAGCGGGCATTTTCCGGAAGCGGCCACCCCAGTCGTGATAGTCCTGATGCACGCTGCTGCCCTGATCGTCTATTCGGCTATTGCGCATCTCCGCCTGCCTCCAGTTCGTCGATCTTCCGCAAATGCACCTGGCTCAACAGGCATTCGTGCGGCATCCAGCTGTCATCCAGAGACCGCCACCTCTGTGGCACGGTCGCTGACACTGCTGTTCTGCAGCCTGCGCTCGGCATGTGCACAAAAGCCACTGAACATGGCCAGTGCCGCCTTGACAAGGCACTGCGTATGACCTCATGGCATCTCAACGAAGCGCTTCTGCAGGGATTGCGAGACAGACTTCTCTGGGTGTGGAGTCTCAAAGCATGCTGCTACCTTCAAGTCCGCAGCAGTATTCCGGGTTCTACACTGCTGCATTGAAACAAAAACGATAGACCGCCGAATGATGTGGGATTTGCACCGGCTGCACATCAGATAACACTGCAAGTGAGTGGGGCCTAGAACAAGGAATTCGGGCAGCACACGGCTAGTAGCTTAGCGCTCAGTTTGCGGTTCTGTACAGGAACCTGCTGCCTAGTTGCCTCCTTCTGGTCCCCGCGCTCCACGATCAACCACCGAGCACCCTGCCCGCATGGCGTCGTCAACTGCACTTTGTCCGACACGAGGCATGAGATGGCCTCTGCCACCAGGAAGCTTGCCGCACGTGCCCGAGCATGTGGATGCCTTGTGGCTGGACATTCCAGACTGATTAATCAGGCGGACCCACCGCAAAGCAACTTCCAACAACATGAGGTTTTTGCGTCGAGTTTGCATTCATCACGGACAGCCTGAGATGCGAGGAGCATGACTGCGGACATGCATGCTGACAATCTGTCATCGCTGTGGTGGGCGAGAAGTCTGTGAATGGTGCTGCTCTCTGAGGGAGTTGTTCTCAACGAAAGCCAATGGTAGAGCCTCAGGAAGCAAGATTCATGGCGGCTGTACATCCAAGGCGCTCCAGAATCTCGGCATCACGAGCTACGAAGTGCACACTGAGCGCTGGGCCCGCATTGGAGGTGCGTTCCCCGGATCTTCCTTTCCCGACTGAAGTCTGCGGACCTCTCGAGCACCAGCCTTGACTCTACATCTCGGGTGCTCCTGCTCTGCCTCATCAATGTCGCGAAATCCTCGGAAGTATCCCTTAATGCTGCCATGGCCTCGTCGGAGGGACTTTCCCGAGAGCGAGCGCAGGGCGGGCGCGGAGGGCGCGCTGAGAGCGCTGCCGTGCCTCTCTGCTCCCGGAGGTGCGGGTCGGGGCCGCTTCTTGGCCAAGTCCCACTCGGCCTCTCGCGACTTGGGATCTGCGAATTCAACCGCTCCGAGCTTTCCGACTGCGATTTGTGACCTGCCAGGACTCCAGCATGTCTTCCGCGCCTAAGGGAAACCGGGGGGACAAACGAACGCTTGCAAGCAGAATTCATTGATCCCTGATGTGCCACTCTTGTCCAGGTCTGCGGTATCGACTTCATTCCAATCTCGCATTTCTGACTGATATGCATCTGAGAATTCGGAGGACGGACCGTTTCTCGAGCGGATCACAAAGTCAAAGCGGAGGAACATCGAATGAAAGAAATCGGAGAAGTGAGGGCGGGAAAAGAAAAAAATGAAGGGATTCTTTCGCCCGAATGGCAACGGTGAAAAACAAGGGTGTGATCAACAGGCCAGATCCAATGCAGTCGATCGATTGAAGAATGAGAAGCTGTGAGTTGTCACTTCGCACACAAGTGTGCTACGCTACAGAATTTCCCGGGCAGCGCATGCTAGGCACCCTGCTGATCTGCAGGCCGTGAGTGATCAGGCCATTTATCAATCCGACCGTCATCTCCTCTTGAGACGAAAGACTTCAGCACAAGAATGCTTCTGATCTGCGAGGCTGCCAGGAGGCAGCCTCAAGACTGAGTGCGAGACGCAGTCGTCAGTGTACATGCCACAGGCCTCTGCACAGCCGTGGCATTTGCAGGGAATCAGCATAGCGCCCTTCGCTGGACCGTGGTTGCCATCCACGGAACGCTCTTAGAAGCTGTGGGCCTTCTTCGGACCTCTTGATTCATTCATTATGGGGGGGGTAGCAATGCCAGGCACGTTACAACATCGCGCACACTGCGTTGGCGTGAGCCGCCAACAACGGCTTTTTCCAATTCATCGCGCACGTGCGGGAATGCTTCAGCCCCTCATTTTGCGTGGCCTCACGTGAGCCTGGCCACAGGAGCCCTCTTCCAACAGAACCGTGAGGTGAGAAAGTCGTCGTGTTCACGGGCATGCCGAGGAGGCGTCATCGCCGACACACTCCGCTGCGGTGCAAGTGGTACAGGATCGCGCTGATACCGAGTCGCTGAAGGGACATTCCAGCAATGCTGGCGTGTGCCGCTGTCCATAAATGGAACACAGTTGCTGGCTGGCGCATGCTGGCACCCTGGTTGCAAGCTTTCTCTTCCACCGTCACTTGCCATGAGGCACGAAGCACAGCTCAGTCAAGTGCAGCATCAAGAAACTGCCTGGTCTGAATGCTTCAGGTGAGGTACAGAAACTAAGCAAGCGCGATAGACTTGATGCCATTCAAGTCGATCTCTTCACAGTTAAAACTTGGGCAAAGTGACAGGAAGACGGACAGAACGACATAGAAGGTGCTGAGCTCAACTGCGATAGTCTTGCCAACTCTCAGAGAAGGGACACATGCCACGAGAGCCGCACCTTACTAGTGGTTCATAAGTTACGGATGATCGTACCCTCTACATGTAAGCAGCTTCCGCAAGCCAACACTCCGTGCGGCCAGGTGTCCAGCGACGAACGGAGGTCCCGCAAGCACCAAAGTGGAGTAGAAGATGAACGACCAGGACTTCCAAGCTTTCACCTTGAGCTTGGTTTCAGTGATGTCCTCCTTCTCCTCCTCGCACAGCAGGCTCCGTGCGTGCAGTACCTCGGATCATCCAGCATCCCACTCCAATGAAGCGACACAAATACGGCATCGCTATGTGTGACCGGTCGAGAGACGATATCGGCAATCTCGTCCTCTGATGCGTGCTCCGAGCGAGCCTTCTGGTCAGAAGTACAGCATGGGCACCAACACCAGAAACCAAACCTCAGGCGGCAGGCAGCTGAAGCAAGGCTTCATTCTACGCCACAACGGTACATGTTCGCAATCCAGGCGTGAGCAGTTCCGGGGAGCCCGTAGTAAAGCACAAGCCGTCGAAACCAGGCACTGGAAGATGGGCCAAAGTCTTGATACGGCAAGGTCACCTCCACTTCCACCGCCCATATCTCTGATCTCAGAACTTACAAGACGTATGGTGTAGAAATGAAACTCGTGTTCGCCTCCTCGCCAGCCGGGATGTCGCGGCTGGCGGCAATGATGCCTCATGTCAGAGAAGCAGAAGCATTGCCAGAAGCAGGGGCTGATCTTCCGTTCGGACGAGGGGCTGACCTTCTCGTCTGCATCGGTCAGTCTACGCGCGTTCGGTCTGCAAGAGTGGTTGAAGACCGTCCCCAGGCCGTACAGTGCTTCGAATCTGTTGAGACGTGCACGTAGCGTTCGCATGAAGCGAGGCAACCTCGACTTCCACAAGGCTCTGCAAGGGGAATCGAGAAGCCTCATCTCTGGACCAAGTGCCGAAAGGCAGCTTCTCAAGCAAGTGTCCAGGAATCAAGAAGAGTGGGAAGAAGTATAGAGATGCAGGAACAGCCTTGGGCGGCGATTCACCTGTAGCATGACTGCTGGTTGGAAGGACGGAAGGCCCTTTTAGGCTCAGCGTTGTGAGGCCAACAACAGTGCGCTGGTCAAGATCAGACTTTGCACACAGCCCCTGCTTGCTGCAGGGCTGCCTTGACAGTTCGCGGATGATAACAAGGCGGCACGTCACACTTCAAGGGCAACGGCTTCTCAATGAGGAGGACAGAATGTGCGGGCACATCGTGCTCCACGACGAAGGAGTACCTTGTGCTTGCTTCTCGATAAACGAGCCGCAGCCCTTGGGTGCACTGAGCTGCAGCTCAGGGTCCCTCGAACTGGTTCCTTCTTCAGGCGGATGGCGCCCACGAAGCAACAACCCACGCAGCGCTGAGCTTCACAGGAAGCAACCACCTCCCCCCACGAAGCGATCTCCATGGCAACCTTCGGAGCTGCCTGAAGCCGTGCATCACCTATCCTCAAAGCGAAGACTTGGCCAAAACAGCGGGCGGCAGTGAACCCAGAAATCGACGAGATGCAATCGGTGAACCGAGTTCCAGACGGAGTTCGTGTTCCATTCAGACCTCTCAAAACATCAGATTGCTGCCTACACTCCTGTCTCCCGAAACCCACCTGCGCATGGGATTCTTGGGCCACTGATCGAATGTCACAAATTCCCGGATCCAGTACCTCGCATCTGACGACGGCAAGGCGGACATGGCCGTTCCCTGAAATACTCAGCGCTTGCAAACGTCGCGGATACCACTTCGGTGGTCTACTGCAGCCCTGGGCAACTCTCATGACATTGGGCACCCGGCGCATCTTGCATCTCGATGATGGCCCCGAAAGCATCACCAATGGCATCCCCAATCAGAAGCTGCGTCGCCTAGGCGAACAGCACGAGAGTCCTCCAGAAGCTTTGAAATGCGACAGGTATTTTCACTTCGCAGCATCCCGGTCTAATGGTCTAATGCTTGGAATGCCGGCTTTTCCGAACCTGCATGCACACACCCCGAACGCTCTGACAAACCTGTTCAGTCCTGCCTTTGCTGGGTTCAGTTCCCTTTCCCTTTCCCTTTGAATTTTTGTGTTCGAGCCGGGGTCCCTAATCCTCCCTGTGTAAGTGTAGACGATTGGCTTCAGCCAAAGTAATGACATCTGCGGAGTTCCTCCTGCAATTCTTGCGTGCACAACTGCGATCAGGCTGAGATTCTGGCTGGGCCGCTGTTTAAAAGCAGCTTTCGACGTCGAGCCCTCGCCTCCCAATCCGGCCCATGAGCAAGGTCCGAAGTCAGTTACAGGACCTATTTTGGGCTTGCGGCCTAACGCGGGTGGAATTCGTCTCAGTCTCGCCTCCGGGTCGGTTGCAAACATCGGTACCTCGCCGGCCGCGGAGCGTCTTCGGCAGAGCGTCGTCCCACGCTCCACACCTCCTCAGGCCCGAGGTCGGCTCCAGGCGCTGGCCTTGATGGGAAGAAGGCGACGGAATGCAAGGCATTTGGCCGCAGAAAGGGCGCCTCCTCCATCCTCGCCGGCGCGGCTTGGAACCTCTCCTTCTCAGCTACATGTTCGCTCAAAGCATACCGGGCCGACATCTCCTATTTTTGGTGTCTGACACAGTCTCAGGAGATGCAGCCGAACTCAGAACTTGATCCACATCCTCTCTGCCTTCGCTGAAGAAATTGCACCCCTGTTCTAGTGAAATTCTCGACTGTCAATCAAGGCTACCTAAGCCTATTGCACACCAAGCAGAATGAAGAAAAAGGACAAGTGCACGCTTTGCTCCTGCCACCTCTTCTAAGAGCACGGTGGCTCCTGCAACAGCTCGATGCTAGGAGCTGCGTGCGCCGAGATCCAGCAACAATTCACATGCTGTGTCCTGGGAGTGGACGGTGCTCGGCTAGATGCGCAGGCAACCGACCTCCAAGGTTGAACTCAGCCAAACGCATGTTCGGTCTTTGTCTGAGCGACAGACACCCAGCAAGATTCCGTACCGCAAAGAAAGTCCTCCACACTCCCATGGTATGCTACACTTCACCCCCGGCAGCCAGGGCACAGTCGCGCCTTGCCAGTTCAGTTGTCACCATCGCACTGGCCTGTAGCGCGCATGCAGAGGCGAGCGCCATCTGCGTTTGGCATAAGGCTCTTTTCTGAGAGAGATGCCACCATCGCTGCAGCCATCACAGGAAAACGTCTGTAAGCACCTTCATTGCAACGACTGCCTCATGTCCCTACATGCTGCGAACAGTGGTTCAATTGTCATGCTGGCGCGTTGCGCCGGCAAGGACCTAGGACTAAGTGTAGGCCAGGAATCCATGGATACAAGTCGTGACGCAGGAGACGATTCTGAAGAAGCTAGGTATGCTGGAAGTTTAGATACAGATATCAGGACACCCTGCTCGGGAAAAGCCTCAAGACTTAAGGTGTACAAGACTTTCGACAGATGCCTGACTGGGAAAACTACCAGAGTGCAGCGTGTCTGTTGCTGAAGTTCTGATCCAGGGCACTGCTGCCGCGGCTTGCGCGTGGTGCCCACACCTGCCCAGAGCTTCATGAACCCAGGCGACCACTTGGCGCAAGCGTCAGAGGCAGGCGGCGACAAAAGAATGAAAGCGCTTGATTGTGGACCTAACTAAGTCCGGTCCAGCACAAGCTGGCCTGGACTTGCAGCCATGGCGTCAAGCTCCGCATGGCTCATGCCGACCTTCACGGCTTAGGCTACTTGCCAAGCTTTGGTCTCCGGTGCCTTTCACGTTGGAAATTCTACCTACGAGTACCATAAATCGCTGCGACGCCCGTAGGATCCTGCACTGGATCATCTGCAGCGGCTCCACACAGGCCAGCATCTTGTGCACTCAAACAAGCTGCCTGCTGAGAGGCAGGTCCTGAGTTGATGAAGCTATGCGTGCAATTACATCAGACGACCCACAGAATCAAGGATAAGACAACGATCCTGTTCCGAGGAATCCCCACCAGCTCGAAGCTGCAATTTTGCTCTGTCCAGGTGCCAAAGCTCCTCTTCTGTCATGTGTTCGTATCCTCAAGCTAGAGGTGCCAAACTCTCGTCTTGAGAGAATCCTTCTAGCAGTTAAAGACCTGCTCTTCGGAGTTCGAAGCCAACGTATTCCAGTGGTTGACGTCCGCTTTGGGACGTCGCAGAGCAGCTATAGAGGTCTTCAGGAGAATCTCAGTCTCTCACCTGGAAATACCTTGAAACGGGAAGGCGGCAGCCTGAGGTCCAGAAGCCCTGGTCCAGGTTCAAATCCCGCACAGCGGTCTTTCTCGAAACATCTTCGGAGGCTCATGGCGAAACACAGGCCGGCTGCTGGCAGCGCATCGTTACGAGGCTGCAGACTCAAAGCTGCTGTGCTAACTGGGACACTCCGTACTCCCCACGCTGTAGGTGTAGGGAGCTGGTTTAAATGGTGTCGACTGTCTGAGTGATGTGTCAAACCAACGGGGGCCATGGGGGGCCAAAGCTAACACGGAAGGCTTTTTGCAGTGAGACACAAAGCTGCAAAGCTGGCCCCCGTCCTGCCGCTGTATGTCCAGGCCTAGGTGTTGCCTAGGCATCCTGGCAAAATCTCGGAAACTCCTAATTTCAGAGACGGCCTGGGAGGTACCTGGGACTCGATGGGCAGCCACAGAGGCTTTTTGAAGCATCAGATCTTGCTGGCACTAGTTGAGAAGAGTGCTTCCGCAAGGCCTCCTGCAGACTCCCCCAGTTCCAGCAACCAAGGCAAGTCAACGGGGCCATCGAGATGAACGAAGATCGCTCAATACGAAAAGGGTTCTAAGCTTCACGAAAACCGTGTGGCCCAAGGTGTTGCCTACATCCTGCCTTGGCGGTTTGTTGGCGCTGCCGCCGTGGTGGAAAACTGCAGCTCATGCTTTTGAAGACAACAAGCGGGGATCTAAGTCCTTATCAAAAGCACCCGATAAAGCAGAGTTGCAATGCGTTTGCAAGACAAGCATATTCTGCTGCCTGCAGCATCTCACTTCATCTCAAACACTGCCTTTCGGTCACTTCTGCTCAAGCTGCTGACTGCCTGGGGTCGCAGCACAGACAGCAGCACCAAGCAATCACTGCAGCTGGCCCACTGCTGCAACTGACGAATATGCACATTCGTGGAAAAATGAAGCCACAGTGAAACCCGGGCAAACGAACGGCTAATGAAGCTTTGTAGCACTTGCAGCACCTTCGAGGCTTGCGAGGCTTGCCCCTGTCACGGCGACCGATGCTGAAGTCTGACATCAAAAAGGCTCAACCGCTTAACGGCAAAACCGGCTTGCGGCCTGGAGCTTGGCAACAGCTTGCTTGGCCGCTTCGGCATCCTTAGCCGCCTTAGCCTGCACGCCACAACATGCTCAGGTCCAGTCCAGCTGATTCCTGGCAGCGGCTTGGCAGAAACACGGCCTCCGTCTGCAGAGCTTGGCGTACACGTTCCTGGCAAAGCTCGTAAACCCAGACTTCCCAAAGCCCTACAAAACCCCGAAACCCCTAGCAGTAGCGCCTGTGCCGCCGATGCTTCAGCAAGCAGCAAGGCGGCCTCGATGCCGGGCGGCACTTGCGAACGTCTTTTTATGGGCCTAGGAATGGTGTGCTGCCTGCTCCGAGCTCGCACTCTGTGCTTGCTGGACTGCCTTCAACTCTTCCAGCTTTGCCTCCTTTGAGGCAAATCCAGCATTGGGTCTTCTTCCCCTTGTTACTTGTTTGGCTCCGATGTCCTCAACGAGCTGCTTGGCAAAAGCCGCTTCTCGCTGTGCCTGGACCGAAATTGACGTGGAAGACCTTGCGAAGCTCCCGCAGCGGCCCAGCCTGCGCCTCGGCGTTTCGGGCCTGGGCAAGCGCGAGAGATCGCGAGAGGACATGCAAAGCTGGGATCCGGCCTTCTGGATCTCTGCCTCCATCGCAGTTCTCTGCGCCTCACCATGCCAAGTTGGTCAGCTTGGAAGAAGCACGGCTCACTAGGATGGGGAACGCAAAGCGACCCGGCACCCACCCCTGCCTGCTCTGCACGCACTGACTCCTCGGCCTGTGGAGAGGGCGCATGCACGTGGTGCCGTTAGCATGTCTCCTTCCATGGTTGAGCTTCGCATAATTTCGCATAGCTTCACTGAAGCTGATAGAGTTGGTATGCCGGGAGATCAGGAGTCTGGGGGCCAGTGCAAGCTTGAGCTCCGGGCCTTGATCCCCAAGGCCTGTGCCTCAGCCGCAGCCTCACGGGCGCGCTCCTGCACCAGGAAAGAGTATGCCAGAAGCCTCACCTGGCCTGTTGCCCAAGGAATCCATGTCTATAGTCTGCCGACTTTGGCCTGGAAGGTTGCGAGATATTTGCCCAACTCCACCTTTTCCTTCTCCTTCTCCTGGAAGTAGGCCTGCTGTCTCAGGTAACACGACTTGTAACATGATCAAAGCAAGCTTCTGAATTCGAAACAGTCCAAAGGCAGACTAGGAATCAGAGCCTGCTTTCAGGGGTCTATGATCACTATTCTCATCCTACAGCTTGAACCTGAGGACTTCAGACCTATGAGCGGCACATACCCCTTTGAAAAATCATGGAGGCAAAGGGCTGCTGCAATTTACGGACTCGATGGAGGGTTACGGTACAGCAGTCAGCAGCTCTCGCAGGGAAGGTTGGAGCCACTTCAGAGCCTGTCAGCTCTCCAATAATCTGAAACTGGGTGCACGGGATGTCAAAGAGTAACACAAACATGCTGAACCGAGTGTGCTTCCTTGCAGACTGCGACACATCTCACTTCGACACCAAGCCTGCATCCGCTGTATGTCCGCTGCTAGCCTGACGTTGTCATCCTCACACTCTTGCAGTCGATACCTTGCCGAAGAGCACAAGACTGGGCTGCACTAAGGGCTCATAACCTCAAGCTCAGATCAGAGCGAAAGGACTTTCTCGTTCTGAGCCTGGTCCTCGAGCAGGGTTATCCGCTCCTGGCAGGGTATGTGATTGACCGAGCTGTGTGTGAGACTTATCGTCTGATTCTTCGCGCACAGTCCGCAAACCCTGAGCCATTCGCAAGCCATAAACGGAGCCCGCCCCATGCAGCGGTAGCTGCGCCTTCAAATTCTTCTCATCTGCTTCCATCAAAGGAATGATCTGTTCCAGAGCCTGCTGCCTGAAGCGGTGGTCAGGGACAGGCCAGACTCGCTCCGACCCGTTTGAGCTCTAGCAAACTCTAGCCAAGATCTGATCTGCCAGCTCGGACCTGTGGTCGGTCTTCTTCAACGTCTCCTGCCCACTGCCCCGTTTTTCATTGCAAGGTTGAAGGCAGGGGCCAAGATTCACTGGCGGTCGCCTGAATGCGCTGCTCACGCACCAAGGCTGCTGCCTTCTCCTGTCGTCATGCGCGAGGCAAACGAGGGGTTATGTTGGCTTTCCTAGCTCCTGCTGCAGCCGCTTCTGTTCTGTCGACAAGCCTTAGAAATCAGCGAATGGAAAAGCTGCAAACTGGCGAGGTTGTGGAACAAAATCTAAGGGCCACACGTTGCGAATCAGCTTGCGCGATCTGCAAGCGACTCGACAGTTCCTATCAGCACGTGTCCAAGGTTGTGGAGAACATCCGAGCACGCAAAATGCCTGGTTCTTGTTGTTCTGCACACGGAGCAAGTTCTCGGCAGCTTGCACCTGCAAAGTAGCGAACGGGGAATCGACACTCCACGGTGTGCTGACGTGTTTCCGTTAGGCCAGCCCATTGCAGGACACCTTCTGAGTCAGCGCGAGGATCTGTTCTTTGCAAGTGCGAAGTTCAGCCTGCACCTGACCCGACAGATCGAGGCAGACGTACACAATCAGTCAGTTCAAAGGCCTCTCCGCTGAACTGCAGGGCTGACTGAAGCCTGGCGGATGGGGGGACAGAAGGGGTGACGCTTGGGCGTAACTCTCCAAACATCTGAGACCCAAGCGCGGTCTGCTTCGTCTGCAGCACGTTGCGAAGGTTTTGCTCCTGTCAGCCAAAGCATTGGCATGATGCCGCCCTGTCGGCAGAATGCAGACAAACTGAAAGGCAGAAACATGCCCACAAGCCCCCCAAGGCTTCCTTGTTTGTAGCATCTCTGTTCTCTGCCTGGCGAATTTGGCATGTGCTGATACACACCACAGCTGAGAGGAGGTAGGTTGTTGAGAGACCTTAAGCCTCACACGGTTCTCGGTTGCCGAAACCTGTTTGGCTTGCGCCCATGCTAAGACTCTTGTTCGCAATAACTTTTTCGAAGGCAGCCTCCTTTGAGAGACGCAAGACGCAAGCAAGATCAAACACGTGAGCGCACCTGGCGAGTTTCTTCCAGCTCCCTCGCAGACAGCTGGAAAATTCACACGTCACTCTGAATCAAGGTTTCCTACAACATGACTGGCGCCTGACACTTTGCTGCAACCGAGACGTCGCCATAGTAAGCTGGTCCAGTTTCACCTGCCACAACAGTCACGACTCCGACCAGAGCGAAAACAAGGGTAGAAGTGGTTCTGCCTCCTTCTCCTTTGCTTCGCCTTCGAGCTGCGAAATCTTAGCAGCATTCTTCTTCTCCACTTCCCTGCGGTTGCAAAGGAGACCTATCACCTGCCTATCACTGCCAAAGACAGCAGAGCAGGCTCTTCGACGGAGATCATTAGAGTCAGAAAGTCTTAATGTTCCTTATCGCATGACATGATCTCCAAGACACCTCAAGTGACTAGTCCACCCGCCGACCCGCTTTCAGGAATCGATGTTGCACGCTGTCCCCTCTGCTGCAGAGCCACATCAGGTTGCGCTCAAGCGCAGTCACTTCTTCCTGCAGCTCGTGGCAATTGTCCTCAAGGTCGCGTCAGCTTCGGTGCTGCCACACCCTCTGTAACAGTAGACTCTGCTTGCGCTCTGGTCCCAAA
>CAJNDV010031791.1:4999-16910 GCA_905221635.1 Symbiodinium sp. CCMP2456 | reverse complement strand
TGTAGGGGCCTTGATCGTTAGAATAGGGTTTTGGGCCCCTCTTATATTATTATTATTCTTCTTCTTATTATTATTATTCTTATTCTTATTCTTATTCTTATTCTTTTTCTTTTTCTTTTTCTTATTCTTATTCTTATTATTATTCTTATTCTTATTCTTATTCTTATTCTTATTCTTCTTCTTATTATTATTATTATTCTTGTTCTTATTCTTATAATTATTATTATTCTTATTATTATTCTTCTTATCATTATTATTATTACTATTATTATTATTACTACTACTACTACTACTACTATAATAAGGAACCCTAAGGTGTCATAGTTCTGTTCTGTTCTGTTCTGCGGACGGTAAAGCCCTATTCGGGCGTGTCCCAAAAATGCAATTAAATTCTAGGTGAGACAAAACAGGGGTCCTCAACCGGCCTTCGTAGCCAGAAGTCCACAGTCTCCGCTCGTGGACCTTCTGGTGTCCGGCGGGTGCATGTGCCTTCGACCCAGTCTGCGACAGCAGCAGTTGGCCGGTATAATTTCGAGAGACGGGCAATGGTGATTTCGCTCTCTTCGAGCCCGGCCAGGGCTTCGTCTGCGGTCGGCTGTTGGGGACCTTGTGCGGCACATGCAGGAGTTGCAGCTGTAAAGAGCTGCCAGGCACCTTTGCGTATGCGCATCTTCCTGGCTTTGCTTTCCTGTTCTAGTTCCCTTACGTCAGCCACAGCGAGGGGAGGAACAAGATGAGCGCAGCGCCGAAGACAGGCGTGATTTTGGCGAAGGTGATTCTGCACGCGCTCAGTTGTGTGATAAAAACCTAAGCACGCAATGCACCATGGGCCGTATGCAAAGTGTCGAGCAGGACTGAGCGCTCCGTGTCGCCTAGCTTCGTGGACGGCCACATGCTTGTGTAGCCGAAATGTCTGGCCGCACCAACGGCACTGGAAGGGCAACTCGACTGTGTCTGCAACTTCGATGCCATCGTGTTCGGAGGCTTCCCCTGCAGTACCAACGGCACGATTGGCCCAAGCCTGAAGATCAGCATGGAAGCTCTTAATGGCATCCTTGATTTGTCGACGCCACCATCGGGGCTCTTGTTGCAGGGCTTCAAACAGGCTGAGGACAGGGTTTGAAGCGCTGAGAACAGCACCTGCGGAGGTTGAATACACAGCGACAGCCTTCAAGTCTAAAAGAAGCTGCTGGATCCAGGATGTCTGGGCATTCTCCCTCCAATGCACATGAAGTAAGTGCAAGAGGGTATTGGGCCCGAATCGAAGGAGCCTTTCGACGAATGCGGCCCTGGCCTGCGCTAGGGCGAGGAGCGGGGGCGCCGCACCAGAGTGTCGCAAGACTTCATAGCAGTGCGTGGGCTTCTCTCCATAGCGACGCTTGCAAAGCGTACGCCAAAAATTGACGTACTCTTTGCACCAGGCACGGCGATGCAACGCCGCGTGCAGGTCCACAGTGGCGCAGGCAAAGGTGAACTTGGAAATCACAAGCGAGCGCAAGAGTGTACACCGCAGGGTCAAAGGGACACCCTGGGAACCGAAAAGCCGCCGACGCAAAGGGCGAAGCGTGGCCCAAGCCTGAGCAGACCGGTAAGCAAGGTCCGTGGCGGGACTGTGGTTTGCTGTAAGAATTCCACCTAAATGACGGTAGGAGTCAACAATGGGCAGAAAGTGTGTGACGCCTTTGACCGAGTCATAGATGTCAAAGCCAGGGTTACCGTCTCCATCATGGCTGATGTCGTGGCTCTCACTGCGGGAGTACCGTGACGACAGGAGAACGGCAGATTTATCCGGCGCAAAGGTCAAGCACATGCCGACCGCGGAAGCTTTTTCCACGTGTAACCTGGCGGCCAGAACAATGTGGCGGGACAGGCTCTGCGAATCAGCACTGGCTTGCAGATGCACATAGTCGTCAGCCCAAGAGGCGTGGTTAACATGTGCGGGCGCTGTCCAACCAACCCATGGAGGCTTGAAGTGCGTCGGAGGAACGGGAGTGGAAAGGCCGGCTGCCTCGAGGGCAATGTTGACGCTATCAAGGTAGCCCGCGAAACTGAAACCAAACAGCAAATCCGCAAGTGGGTCACCTGGACGCGTTCCGCGCCTTGTGCCCGTGAGTACTTCGCTGGACTCCAGACGGAACCAGGTGCCCCGAAAAAGATCAGCGACTATAGTGGCTACATGTTCATCGACACCAGCTTCGCCTAGAAGCGCGATCCTAGCGAGGTGACCTTGAAGCTCGGATACAGCTGCAGGCGGAATGCCGATACGGTGGAGCAATTGAAGCAAGGGACCGTCTTGATCGGGCGACTGGACAAGAGTTTGTCGAAGCACATGGTAGTAAGCAGCCTTGATATCATAGAAGGTGACAGCGGCGGAAGTGGAATGCCGGCGGGTCCAACCTCGAAAGGCTTTGACAGCAAGGGCGACGGTGTCAACGCCAATGCCTTTAGCTGTGCCGGCCTGTAGGCCGGACTTGAAATGTTGCAGTCGTGGCTCCAACTTGCCGCGGATGACCTTGTGATGGATTTTTCCGACGACACTGGCCAGAAGTATCGATCGATACCCAGAGCACTCAAGGGCCTTGGAGGCTTTTTTGGCAAGCGCGATCAAGTTACCTCCCCGCCACTCAATGGGTTCTCGGGCAGAAAGCGCAGCTTTCAAAAACAGCGGGTATGCAAAGAGAGCAGTGGCTTGCGGCGCCGCCCTCAAAACCTCAGCAGTGACACCGTCCGGCCCAGAGGCTTTGCCAAATTTCAGGGATAAAATGGCTGTCTCGATCTCCCCAAGGGTGGGAAGAGCTATGACGCTGAAAGCCGTATAGCCCTGTTGGACCGGAATGTCCGGAGAGGAGAAGAAGGCAGAATATTCGGCTTCAGTAAGAACCTCCCCAGCCTCCTGTTCAGCAAAGAATGCCCGCCATCTCTCGTTGCGGGCCTCTGAGCTGGTGGCTAGTTCCCCGGTATCGAGACGGACAGCGGGAATAGGCCGGAGAACCGCACGTCGAGCAGACCTGGCTTGTGGAAAGGCCTTACGGACAGCCTCGTATAGCCGCTTGGGCTCGAGGACCTCTTTGAGAGAGAGGTTCTGCACAAGTCCGTTGAGGTATGCTGCTCTGTCGAGCTTAACTGCTCGCCTTATCTGCGGGGTGCGCTTGAGCAACAGGGAAACGGCGCGTGCTATGCTCACATCGATTTGCGCAAGCCATTGTGCAGCCAGGCTCAAGGCATGTGCGGTGAAGGTCGTGCCCCTACCATGATGAAGCATAGCTGCGAAGGAGATTAGGAGAAGCCTCCTGTCACGCTCGGAATTCTCTATCCGGATGTATTGACGCAGGCACTGCCGTTCTTGTACAAGCTCAAGGGTGTCCGAAGTAAGGTATGGCTGTTGAGGCACGGCTTCCGAGTCAACCATAATCTCATTGGAGGCTGTACGCAAGGCGGGCACAAGCTCCGCAAAGTGCGAATCAACATCCGCATGCCATCCAGTACGAGGCGCTGACTGAAGTGCAACGGCGAAGGCAGAACGTTGCACCGCACTGAGCCCAACAGAGGGACGATGGGCAATACGCTTGGCCTTAACATAACTACCTTGTCCGAGCTCCTTCCAAAAAGTCACCTCCAGGACAACAGGGAGGTGATCAAGACGAGCCTGGAGGGCCTCAAAATCTAGCCAAACATGGCTGCACTGCTGAAAGCTCATCCAATTGTCCGGCACCCCGATGTAGTCTAGTCGGTGTCGAGTGGGGTCGTCCCCAGGGGCAGCCCAAGTCCAGGACTGGCCGATGTGGACATGGGAAAAGGTAGAAGGAAGGGCACACCCAACATCAAGCAAGAAGCCGTGAAAGAAACCACCCGCAACAGATTCCGGCTCAGGGTGATGAGGGCCAACAGCTGAGGTGCTAACAGAGCCAAGTCGGCTATTGGCGTCGACCAACAGGATAATTTCCGATCCCTCCGGCCGCCGTGCAAGATCGTCACGTCGATCTCGCCAGAAAGTATCTGCCTGTACTTCGTGGCGAACAGCGCTAGGACCATGGGCAACTAGCACAGTGAGCTGGATCCATGGAGTACATATCTGCACCTGAAGATGGCGGGGAGAAAAGCTAGAAACAACAATTTGGTCTGTGGTGACTTTGCAAGGTTTGCCCTGCGCGCGGGCAAAGGGCTGATCCAGGCGGATCCAGAGCGAGCAACCATAGCTGCCCTCAGGGGTAGCCGCCGAGCTGATCATATGGAAATCTCTATCTGGCAACACACCTGTCTCAGGAAGCCTGGTTTCTTGAAGGCCAAGGAGCCAAACATTGGCCTGCAGAAGCTGACGCTTGAGGAGATCTCTTTTGCCGCAGATCATGAGCCCAGCATGCGAATTACGCGCGGCACGGCCCTTGGTGGCGTCTGGGTCAAAAAGAGTAAGGACGTTGTAGCTCGCAACCTTGAAAGAGAAGGTAACGCCGGTACTAGGGTACGGGACCCGGTGCAGCCCCATACTGGGGGGGTGGACGTTCCCTGGCGTGATGTTCTGCATCCGATGTGCCTCCGCTTCAAGGGCCGGAAGCCAAGGAAGCGTCGGTACACTGACGTGTGCAAGCCACGCCCATGCTCTTAGGGCATGCTTGTATAGTTGTCCTGGCCAGGACGGCAAGCATCGCTCGTATATTTCAACATGGGTAGCTCTAGCAAGCTTTGCTAGTTTGTCGACTAGCTCATTTTCAAGAATACCGGTGTGGGCGGATATGTGCCGATGACCAACCTGAGTCCGCGACTCAAGGCAACTGCGCAGCTGACACACAAACCCAGAGAGGTCATTTTCGCCGGCCTCAGTGGGGCGGGCGGGCTTCTGGAGACCAAAAGCCCCGAGGCCTGCTGCCGTGGAATCATAGCAAAACACGATGGGGACACGATATAGGCTGCCGTACTCAACGGCCCAGACCAGGGCCCATGCTAAAGCAAGTAGCTCACTGGTGAGAGACGAATCATCGGCTTCTCCAACAAAGAAGGGCGTATCTGGCGGCACAGCCGTGTACGCGGCACATCCCAAAAGAAACTTGCCGGCAACAGTGATTACCCATACCGAAAAGGCCCAGGCACATGGCTTGCCGTGAGTGGGCTCAGCAGCAGGCCCAAGCAACGGAACAGGGTGTCCATTATCAGCGGACCCATCAGTAAAGATCTCTAAGCGCAGAATGTCAGACGGGGCACCAGCAGAGTGCCACGATCTGATGTCCGAAAAGAGCTTGTGCCATCGGCTTGCATGTCGCACTTCAGCCAACAGTGAGGTTAGATCGGCATCAAGCCAATCAAGACCACTAGCGTCCGGTGCCGGCCGCGGCACGATAGCGCACAGATCTAAAGCAGCTTGCTGAAAAGACGTGGCCGGTATGGCCTCACAGAGGGTGATAGGCGTAACCTGACAGCTGGGAGGAACACCCGGTGCGCTGACAAGAGCAGCGTTCGCATCGCATGCAGCTCCAAAAGCGGCGTTGCCCGTGGGGGGACCACCAACGACCGGTCGAAAGTGCTCGGTCAGTGTTTCGACTAACGTGGCTGCAAGGAAGGCCCATTCATCAGATCGTGCTACACTCTCCTCGAGGAGTGTTTGCAGAGGTTCGAAGAACAAATCAACATCAACTTCCTCTGGTATACCAAAGTCATCGGAGTAGGACGCTTCGCTTGTAAGGTCATAGAAGATAGGCTGAGGGATGGTCGTCCGGCACGGAGTGGGAAGAGGACGGTCACTGACATGACAGGGCACAAAAATCGGGCCTGTGTGGCAGACAGGATCCGAGGTAACAGCCTCAGCGAGGGTGCCCAAGTTAATCAAGCACAGAAGAAGAAGAACAGCAAACCTGTGCCTTCCAATGTGCCGCCCGTGTCCCAGGGCGGACGCTCCTAGACCGACGAGGAACCAACTCCCAACTAACCCACCTTGTCGCACGGCAAGTCCAAGGGAGGAGAGCAACAGGCAGTATACCCATAGCCAGTCCAAAGAAGCAACAGCTCCGAAACAAAGGTGCGCAGCCCCAAAAACAGCGTCCCGGCTAGGACAAGTGCAAAGTGCGGCTGGGAGCTGAACACCACGTGTATCATGCCCAACAACATCATGACCTGAGGAGGTGTCGGGAGTACCGGAGGCATTGGGCGCTGGACCCTCACAGTTTCTAGTCCCGAAGGTTCCACGGGCACCATCAGATAGAACACTATCATAAACAGCTGTACTGTTGGTTCGGGGACCGCCGGCGCGATCGTCGGAACCAAAGGCAGGAGCGCGAGCTCCGTATACAGGAACTCCTGTGGGGAGAGTACTTGGCACGAGCCGTAAAACCAAGACTTGACCGCTCCAGACGCGGGCCCAGTTGCGATGTTCGCCGTGCGCACCGACATGTATGCTCCATCCTGAAGGAAGCACAGAAGCGAAACCGCGGCGTAATCGAGTCAAGTCAAGCCATCCATCTTCTGCAGAAACACGACGCCAACCCCACAGTAGTGGGCGGCAATCTAACAGACAAACAACCGGTGAGCGTCCATTGCCCAATCTGGCTTTCCCGACTGCAACTACGGCACGGCTGGACCTGCCAAAACATGCAGCATCAGTCTGTTTGGGATCAGAGGGAGTAATGACGACATCAGAGGTGTCATAACGAAGTAGTGCTGCAAGATCCTGACGATAATGAACCGATCTCTCAGGATAGAGCAAGAAGTTGCAGACTTGATCATCGGTGACAATGCAGTAGCAGGGAGGATGCTCTTCAAGCGGGAACGGCTGTCCGGAATTCCAAGACAGGTGCGAGTTCAGCATATCCTGCAGGGCAACGCCGGCTTGTATATCTGCATGTGCCGGAACAAACCGGAAACAGTGGCCAGTCTGCGGCCAGAAATCATCTTCGAGACGCATAGGCCGGACTGCCTCAGGTGCATAGAGAAGAACAGGCTCAAAGGTAGAAATGCCAGCCGCGGCAAAGAGATAACTCTTGGAGCAGCGTTTGGGTACCCAAACCGCAAAGACCCGGCCATCAATAGCGGTTAGGTCAAGACAAACAGCGGCGGCACCAGTCAACCAAAGTGGACTCTGAACAAGTACAGCCCATTGTGGATCTGGCTGCGGGGCAGCTGGGGCCAAGGAAGGGAAAAGCCCTTTCCGTGCTTGGTCGCGGCAGGTATCGACAACCTCGAGTACCTCTTCAACACTTTGTGGCACCAAAATCTGGAGTGTAAGGACCTCCGGGGCATAATCAGGTGCAAGCAGGACAAAGACAGCAGTTGTGACAACAGGGGTGTCATCGGAGTCTGTCGACGTTGAGTCGTCTCGTATCCGAGCTTGGTCTGAAGTAAGCATTAAGGGCGGAGCATACCACCGAAGCCGAAGACACGCTCGGTTGAAACCCTCAAGTCGGCTGACAAGGTCCCAAACCAAAGCAAGGACGTGATCGCTTTCACCTGAGTCTGCACAGAGAATGTCAAGAACCTCGGTGGGCAACTGGCCTTGGCGCAACAGGCTGACAAGGCAGCTGTGACATCTCTCTGGGCTCCAGTTGTTGTCGAATCGGCGGAGATCAGGGGTGTCCAGCTGGCTGCTCTGAGCAAGAGCGGCATGTAACATACCAGCTACACACATGACTACTCGACGCCTTTCCGAAAGACAACTTAAAGTGTGTCTAAAGTACACACAGGGTGCGTGGCAGATTGTAAGGCCGGACGCTGTAACGAAATCGCTCCCAGTATCACCCCTAGGAGAACGACTCCTATCACTACATCCGGATCTAGGCTCCTCGCTGGGAGGATCTTCCGCGTCATGCATATCTTCATCGGACCCAAGATCTGCATCGCGATCCTGGTCGGGACTAGAGGGAGGGTGTCCCTCAGATTCCTCAGAACCACACATGTCTTCACAGTATTCAACTGTGAGAACAAGGCCATCTCGTAACACAAACACAGCCTCGTTGTCATGATGTGCAACATCGGCACCACGGACTGAGACAAGGTGCCCATCCGGACAGTCTGCTGTGTAACCGTCTACGAGGGTCTGTACGGAAATCCAGGGATGGTCAACAATAGTCCAATGGATACCCTTTAACACCCTACGGGAATCGAGGACTAATATCAACCTCTTATCAAGAAACCGTGCAGGAGGACAAGGCAGTCGGCTGATCTGCTCCGTTGCAACGACTACCCCTGAAACGAGGTGTCCGCGGTAGAATCCATCCTGGATTCTAGGAACGGTAGGCCGTAGGGTGATGCGATGTCCCTGTGTGCCAAGCTGTGCAGCGAGGCCAGCACGAAAGGCAGATCGGTTGCCAGGACGCATCTCAAATAGGTCCGGCATAGCATCAGTCAGGATCCAAAAGTACTGTCCGGGAATTGCTCCAGGTCCGGGAATATCGACAGTGTGATCCCAACCCTCGGCAGACGACAACCGGACCGCCAAATCATGTACGGCCGGAACACCGCAAGTAGGCGCTGTGAATGTGATAAGCATGCCGGTGACAAGCGTAATGCGTTGCTGGCGCTGCAGGGGTTGGACAAGCCCATGCACATACACCTCAAAGACGCTATCACCCGGGAACCCGGCAGCAAGTAACAGGGATTCGCGGCTAAGGCACGCAGGGAGAGCTTTTGCATACACCGCTTCATCAATGCGATGGCTGTCAATGAAGACGATGACCTGTTCCGTAAGCCAATGAGGGACCGCAACCGCAACGATGAACTCAAGAAAAGGTTGTGGCGACACAGGTACAACCCGAGGAAAGTGCAGTTCATTATCTGTTGAGCGAGCTGCAACAAGAGCTGCGACGGCGGTATCAATGCTGCATGGCAGGAACACGGAAAAGGTAAATGACTCTGGGGCAAAGTCAGGAATATACACGTACACTTGCAGGGTGGTGGTGTCGTGTACAGCTTCAGCAATCCCGGTTGTCGGGACAGGGATGGCAGCAGGGCCTGGAAGTCCAGGCGGGGGCTCGAGAAAGGGCGCAATTTGCTCGAGGATGTGTGCAGTGTCTCCCTCGGCTCTGGCTGCGTCAATATGCCTCGTATGAGCTATACCAGCGAGTCGGTCCGTAGGGCTCCCCGCTGCTGTCGCCCCGGTCGTGCCAGTGTCCATGGACACTGTCGGCATGACAAAGGAAGGGCCACCAGTGGTGGCAGCATTCCAACTGTGGCCCGCAGGAATGCTAGAGTCAATATCGCGACCCGTATCAACGGGTGAAGAGCGTAGGTCTGTCGCAAGGGCATTCGCTGACGGTGAGGTGGTGCCAGAGGCTTCATCTGAGGAAGCCGCTTCTGTGTGAAAAAGCAAGGTGGTGCTATTTTTGACACTTACATAGTCACCTCTGTACCGACCTCCATGGATCCCTAGCCTTCGATCAGCAGGCAGGTCGACTCCGTGATTGGAGAGCAGGCTGGGTACATGGATCTTGGTAGTATGCACGTGAATAAAGCTGGGCTTGACTCCGAGCGGGCGAAAATCACAGAGAACAAAGAAATCCTGCCTTGCTCTTGATGCTGCGGTATCATCGATCGGAGAGACGTCAACAGCTGCAATGACTTTAGTGCAATGGCTGCCTTGAACATCGAGGTCAGGGGTATGAAAAGTACATGCGAGGAGACGACGAATGTCCAGACGACATCTCTGCACCACATGTTCGATTATTGTTTGTCCATAGTGATGGTGCGGCTGAATGCAGTACCGAGTGAGTCCATGAATGAAACAAACACTCTGGTGACGCTCCACTTCGAAGAAGTGATGCAAAGGGCCCCACTGGGATCTGTCACTGAGTGTCTCAGCTCTGTGTACAGAGAGGGAAGGGTCAGGAACCCGAACTGCCCTAATGACATCACCGTCGTTGAGCAGAACAGGCTCATGCTCAAGCCAAGGCGTGTCTCCGAAACCGACGTAAAGGTATAGCCACTCATCAAGTTCCAACGCTGTCAGTGGTCTGATGAACTCGGCAAGGTCAGCAAATGTGATGCTCCTCGGAAGAACAGTGCTGAAATAATGACCCCCTACTAAAGATAAGTCGAGGACAGCTGCAGCAAATCCGTCCTTGACGTGCCTGATCAACCTGGGGAACCGGACGACGGAAAGATATCCCGGAAAGCGTTGTGGGCGCAAGGGAACAATACAATCCATCACTCCTTGTGGTGTGCCAGGGGCGTAGGCCAAAACACGCTCACAAATCTCATGCATATCAGCATCAGTCGGCACGTGAACAGAGACAGCGACCGGCGTGTAATGCGGCGTGTACACATATACACCGAGTTTGCCTCCAGTATCATCACGGGTAACTTCCTCAACCGACCAGCTTTGCTGACATGTCCGAAGAATTTCTGAAGCACGCCTATCAAGGTCAGTATTATGCCAGGGAACTTCAGGAAAGGTGTCGCCGACATAGGCAGTAAGCGCTTCAGGACTCAACTCATGTGGACGATGACCCGGGCCGGTGTGTCTGGCGGCATCTTCTCCTGTCATGGCATGAGCCGTAGGGAAACTGAGAACCCAAGTGGAGGCGGTAAGGTAAGGTGTCATAGTGGTAATTATGTAGGCTTCTATGTTAAGTCCTGCCCTAAACCCCCAACCATCCCCGAGTGTGAAAAAAGGAGCCTCGAGCATTTAAAGTGGTTGGAACATGATGATGCTGATGTCCTCAAGGTAGAGCATCGGAAATCCCAAAACCCTAGGGCTTAGGGTTTAGGGTATCATCCTAAATCCATGTTCCAAGTTTCTGGAGTTCAGTCCCTAAACCCTAAACCCCAAACCCTAAACCCTAAACCCTAAACCCTAAAAAGGTCCCGGGCCCCGCACCGCTCTTCGGTCTGGCTTCCGTCTGTGTAGCAGACCTGGAACAGAGCCGACGACTGCCGTCGACACGACTCTGGTGCTGTAAAGGATCAACTTTAAACCCTAAACCCTAAACCCTAAACCCTACACCCTAAACCCTAAACCCCTAAACCCCTAAACCCTAAACCGCTCTCTAAGACTTCAGGAAGGGCTTGATGAAGGTCTTACGGTAATACGGCTTAGGGTTGTTTGGGGTTTAGGGTTTAGGGTTGTTTCGGACTGAGGGTTCTGGGGGTTTAGGGTTTAGGGTTTAGGGTTTAAAGGGTTTAGGGTTTCTTAAGTAGCTTTAACCTTTGGGGCTTGGGAGATGGTGCTTTAACAAACAAGATGACACGATTGGGGTGGAAGGCTTGGGGATGTTCAGCAGTTTTACTAAACCCTAAACCCTAAAACCTAAACCCTAAACCGTTTTTAAGGGCTCGATGTTCAAGATTTGGGCTCTCTCGGGTCTGTCAAGCTGTGCAGCGCGCTGGAATTCACGAAGACTACAAACCTGCTACATCCAGACTGCCTGAACCCGTCACTTCCACACAGGAGCCTAAAGATTTAGCAAGGCACTTCTTCTACATCCCAACATTCGGGTTCAGGGCATGTCATTGTCATATGCTTGAACACACGAAACCTGCTCTGACCCTAGTTCCCAAGCTTTTAAACCATGAACCCTAACTGTTACCTAACTTGGTTGTGAATATTCACTAGTCCTCTGCGTTAGGCTTCCTTGACATAATGGTAGTACAATGTACCCAGCCGCTTCTTTGAGAATGTTCAGGCGCTACACCCTAAACCCTAAAGCCCGTTGGCGTGCCTGCTCTTAGCCTTTGCCTCGGGCTTCCGCCAGGAAGGCGAAGTTCTGCGAGGGGCAAGGAAAGCAAGGCGGGGGATTTTGGCTTCCGGGGTTTAGGGCGTAGAGGCTTTGGGGTTTTGAGATTTTGCAAAGCCGTAAACCCTAAACCCTAAACCGTAAACCCTAAACCCTAAACCGCAAACCCTAAACCCTAAACTGTAAACCCTAAAGCCTAGAACGTAGGCCCTAAACCCCAAACCCTAAACCCCAAGCCCTAAGCCCTAAACCCTTTTAGG